>CM062521.1:56623353-56704567 GCA_031439585.1 Pterocarpus macrocarpus | reverse complement strand
ATTACCAAAGTTAACTTAAAGGGACAAGAGAAACCAATTCCTCAAGGATTAAGACTTGATTCCAATCAATGGCAAAAAAGCAAGAAAAAGACATAGAGGAAACCAATTCATCGTGGATTAAGACTTGGTTCCAATCAATTCCAAAGAACCTTAGAGAAAAGGAGAAACCACTTCCTTAAGGATTAAGACCTTACTTCCAATCAATTACCAAAAGAACTTAAAGGACAAAGAGAAACCAATTCCTCAAGGATTAAGACTTGATTCCAATCAATGGCAAAAAGAACTTAAAACACCAAGAAAAACCAATTCATTATAGATGAAGACATGATTCCAATCAATACCAAAAAGAACCTAGAGGAAAAAGACAAACCAATTCCTAAGGACAAGATTTGGCCCAATCAACTGCCAAAAGAACTTAAATATAAGAGAAACCAATTCATTCAAGATTTATGACTTGACTAAATAAATGGCAAAAAGAACTTAAAAGACAAAGAGAAACCAATTCATTATGGATAAAGACTTGATTCCATTCAATACCGAAAAGAAACTATAGGAAAAAGAGAAACCAATTCCTTAAGGATTAAAACTAGATTCTAATCCACTACCAAAAGAACTTAAATGACAAAGAGAAACTAATTCCTCAAGGATTCAGACTCTTGAGTCCAATCAATTGGCAAAGAACTTAAAAGATAAACAGAAAACCAATTCATTTTGATAAAGACTTGATTCCAATCAATACCTAAAAGAAACAAGAGGAAAGAGAAACCAATTCAGAAGGATTAAGACTTAGTTCCAATCAACTACCAATGTAACTTAAAGGATAAAGAGAAACCAATTCCTCAAGGATTAAGACTTGATTCCAATCAATGGCAAAAAAGAACTTAGAACCTCAAGAGAAACCAATTCATTATAGATGAAGACTTGATTCCAATCAATGGCAATTTAAAGAACTAGAGGAAAAAGTTATAAACCAATTCTAAGGATTAAGACTTAGCTCCAATCAATTACCACAAAAGAAGAACTTAAAGGACAAACAGAAACCACCTTCTATTGATTAAGACTTGATTCCAATCAATGGCAAAAAGCAAGAAAGGACATAGAGAAAACCAATTCATTGTGGATTAAGACTTGATTCCAATCAATTCAAAAGAACCTAGAGAAAATAGAGAAACCAATTCCTTAAGGATTAAGACGCACTTCCAATCAATTACTAAAAGATCTTAAAGGACTAAGAGAAGCCACCTCTCAAGGATTAAGACTTGATTCCAATCAATGGCAAAAAGAACTTAAAACACCAAGAGAAACCAATTCATTATAGATGAAGACTTGATTCCAATCAATACCGAAAAGAAACTAGAGGAAAAAGAGAAACCAATTCCTTAATGACAAATCCCGCCTCCAACTAATTACCAAAAGAACTTAAAGGACAAAGAGAAACCAATTCCTCAAGGATTCAGACTTGAGTCCAATCAATGGCAAAAAGAACTTAAAAGATAAAGAGAAACCAATTCATTTTGGATAAAGACTTGATTCCAATCAATACCGAAAAGAAACTAGAGGAAAAAGAGAAACCAACCCCCTAAGTGGCTTAAGACTTAATTCCAACCAATTACCAATGTAACTTAAAGGACAAAGAGAAATCAATTCTTAAGGATTAAGACTTGATTCCAATCAACGCAAAAAGAAGTAAAAAGACATAGAGTTCAATTCATTGTGGATTAAGACTTGGTTCCAATCAATTCCAAAAGAACCTAGAGAAAGTGGAGAAACCACCTCATTAGGATTAAGACCTACTTCCAATCAATTACCAAAAAGATCTTAAAGGACAAAGAGGTGCTCAATCTCCTCAAGGATTAAGCACTCTGATTCCAATCAATGGCAAAAAGAACTTAAAACACCAAGAGAAACTAATTCATTATGTATTTACACTCTGATTCCAATCAATACTGAAAAGAAACTAAAGGGAAAAGAGAAACCAATTGCAAAGGACAAGACTTAGCTCCAATCAATTACCAAAAGAACTTAAAGGGACAAAGAGAAACCAATTCTCAAGGATTAAGACTTGATTCCAATCAATGGCAAAAAGAAGTAATAAGACATTGAGAAACCAATTCATTGTGGATTAAGACTTGATTCCAATCTATTCCAAAACGAAGCTAGAGAAAAGGAGAAATCCAATTCCTTAAGGATTAAGACTTACTTCCCAATCAATTACACAAAAGATCTTTAAAGGACAAAGAGAAACCAAATTCCTCAAGGATTAAGACTTGATGATTCCAATCAATGCAAAAGAACTTAAGCCACCTCAAGAGAAACCAATTCATTACATGGAAGATTAAGACTTGATCTTCCAATCACATGGCAAAAAGAATCTTCACAGAGGAAAGAGGCAAACCAATTTCATTAAGGATTAAGACTTGATTCCAATCAATTACCAAAGAACTTAAAGGACTTAAGAGAAACCAATTCCTCAAGGATTAAGACTTGATTCCAATCAATGGCAAAAAGAACTTAAAAGACATAGAGAAACCAATTCATTGTGGATTAAGACTTGATTCCAATCAATACCTAAAAGAAACTTAGAGGAAAAGAGTAAACCAATTCCTAAGGATTAAGACTTGATTTCAATCAATGGCTAAAAGAACTTAAAGCACAATTCAAGAGAAACCAATTCCTCTAATGATTCAGACTTGATTCCAATCAATGGAACCAAAAAGAACTTAAAAGATACAAAGAGAAACCAATTCATGGCCGACAAGACTTACTTCCAATCGACAAAAGATCTTAAACATTAAAGAGAAACCACCCCTCAAGGATTTAGACTTGATTCCAATCAATAATTTGTAAAAGAAGTAAAAGGACAAAGAGAAACCAAATTCCTTAAGTGATTAAGACTTGAGTTCCAATCAATTACCAAAGTTAACTTAAAGGACAAGAGAAACCAATTCCTTAAGGATTAAGACTTGATTTCAATCAATGGGCGAAAAAGAACTTTCTTAAACAACGAAGAGAAACCTAATTCATTACGCATTAAGACTTGATTCCAATCAATACTAATTTAAAGAACCTAGAGGAAAAAAAAGAGAAACCTAATTCCTTAACAGGATTTAAGACTTAGTTCCAATCAATTACCAAAAGAACTTAAAGGAGACAAAGAGAAAACCAATTCCTTCAAGGATTTAAGACTTGATCCCAATAACTCAATGGCAAAAAGAAGTAAAAGACATAGAGAAACCAATTCATTGTGGGATTGGGCAGACTTGTTCCTTAATCAATTAAAAAGAACCTAGAGAACAGGAGAGAAACCAATTCCTTAAGGATTAAGACTTGATTTCCAAATCAATTACCTGAAGAACTTAAATATGTGACTAAGAGAAACCACATTCCTCAAGGATTAAGAGAGACTTGATTCCAATCAATGGCAAAAAGAACTAAAAAGCACTCAAGTAGAGAAACCAATTCATTATAGATTAAGACTTGATTCCAATCAATTACCAAAAAGAACCAAGAAGAAAAGAGAAACCAATTCCTTGGAAGGATTAAGACTGATGATTCCTAATCAATTACCAAAAGAACTTAAACAAACAAAGGAGAAACCAATTCATTAAGGATCTAAGACTTGATTCCAATCAAATACCAAAAGAACCTGTAAAAGGCACAAAGAGAAACCACCATTCCTAAGGATTAACGACTTGATTCCAATCAATGGCAAAAGAACTTTAAAGGAAAAAGAGAGAAACCAATTCTGTAAAGGATTAAGTGACTTGATGATTTTCTGTAAATCAATAAATTAAAAGAACTTAAAGGACAAAGAGAAACCAATTCCTTAAGGATTAAGACTTGATTCCAATCAATTACCAAAAGAACCTAGAAGAAAAAGGAAAGCCAATTCCTTAAGGATTAAGACTTAGTTCCAATCAATTACCAAAAGAACTTAAAGGACTAAGTTAGAAAACCATAATTCCTCAAGGATTAAGACTTGATTCCAATCATATTACGAAAAAAAAAGAAACCTATGAAAAAGAGAAACCAATTCCTTGTGGATTAAGACTTGATTCCAATCAATTCCCACAAAGAACTTAAAGGACTCAAGAGAAACCAATTCCTCAAGGATTAAGACTTGATTCCAATCAATTGGGCTAAAAAAAGAACTTAAACGACAAGAGAAACCAATTCATTATGGATAAAGACTTGATTCCAATCAATACCAAAAAGAACCTAGAGGAAAAAGAGAAACCAACCTTAAGGATTAAGACTTACTTCCAACTGGACAATCACCAAAAGAACTTAAAGGACAAAAGAGAAACCAATTCCTCAAGGATTTAGACTTGATGATTCCAATCAATGGCAAAAGAACTTAAAAGATAAAAATAGAAACCAATTCATTATAGATTAAGACTTGATTCCAATCAATACCAAAAAGAACCTAGAGGAAAAAGAGGCAAACCAATTCCCTTTAGCGATTTCAAGACTTAGTCTCCAATCAATTACCAAAAGTAACCTTAAAGGACAAAGAGAAACCAATTCTCAAGGATTAAGACTTGATTCCAATCAATGGCAAAAAGAACTTAAAAGACATAGAGAAACCAATTCATTATAGATTAAGACTCTGATCTCCAATCAATACCAAAAGAACCTAGAGGAAAAAGAGAAACCAATTCTCCTTAAGGATTAAGACTTGAGTTCCAATCAATGGCTACCAAAAGAACTTAAAGGACAAAGAGAAACCAATTCATCAAGGATTAAGACTTGATTCCAATCAATGGCAAAAAAGAACTTAAAGGAAACACAGAGAAAACCAATTCATTAAGGATTAAGACTTGATCCCAATCAATTCCAAAAGAACTTAAAGGACAAAAGGAGAAACCAATTCCTTAAGTTGATTAAGACTTGCATTTCCAATGAATTACCAAAAGAAGTTAAAGGACAAAGAGAAAACCACCATTCCTCAAGTGATTAAGACTTGATTCCCAACTCAATGGCAAAAAAGAACTTAGAACAAAAAATCGAGAAACCAATTCATTAAGGATGAAGACTTCGATTCCAACTCAATACCGAAAAGAAACTAGAGGACAAAGTAAGAAACCAATTCCGTAGCGATTAAGACTTGAGTTCCAATCAATTACCAAAAAGAACTTAAAGGACAAAGAGAAACCACTCCTTCGGCCGACAAGACTGAGTTCCAATCAATGGCAAAAAGCAACTTATAAGGGATCAAGTAGAAACCACCTCACAAGCGGGATTAAGAGACTCTGATTTCCAATCAATGGCCTGTAAAAAGAACCTAAAGACATAGAGAAACCAATTCATTGGTTGGATTAAAATCTACTTGGTTCCAATCAACTTACTAAAAGGAACTTGAAGGACAAGGAGAAACCAATTCCTTAACGATTAAGACTGAGTTCCAATCAATTGTAAAAAAGAACTTAAAACATTTCCAAGCAGAAACCAATTCATTAAGGATGATCCAAGACTTGATTCCAATCAATACCAAAAAGAATCCTAGAGGAAAAAAAGATACAATAATTCCTCTAAGGATTAAGACTTGATTCCAATCAATTACCAAAAAAGTTAACTTAGAAGATTTGTAAGAGAAACCAATTCCTCAAGGATTAAGACTTGATTCCAATCAATGGCAAAGAGAACTTAAAGACAAAGAGAAATCCAATTCATTAATGGATTAAGACTTGATTCCAATCAATACCAAAAGAACCTTAGAGGAAAAAGAGAAACCAATTCCTTAAGGAGTCATATAAAACTTACTTCCAAATCCAATTACCAAAAGAACTTAAAGGACAAAGAGAAACCAATTCCTCAAGGATTAACCAGACTTGAAATGATCTCCAATCAATGGCAAAAAAGAACTTAAAACACCAAGAGAAACCAATTCATTATAGATTAAGACTTTGATTCCAATCAATACCGAAAAGAAACTAGAGGAAAAGAGAAACCAATTCTCCTTTAGGATTAGAGACTTAGTTCCAATCAATTACCAAAGAACTTAAAGGACAAAGAGAAACCAATTCTCAAGGATTGGCAGACTTGATTCCAATCAATACGCAAAAGAAGCTTAAAGACATAGAGAAACCAATTCATTATGGGATTAAGACTTTGATTCCAATCAATACCCTAAAAACTAGAGGAAAGAGAAACCAATTCCGTGTGGATTAAGACTTGAGTCTCCAATCAATTACTAAAAGAACCTAAAGGACAAAGAGAAACCAATTCCTTAAGGATTAAGACTTGATTCCAATCAATGGCAAAAAGCAACTTAAAAGACATAGAGAAACCAATTCCCATTATAGATTAAGACTTGTTTCCAATCAATGCCAAAAAGAACCTAGAGGAAAAAGAGAAACCAATTCCTTTAAGGATTTTCTCAAGACTTAGTTCCAATCAATTACCAAAAGAACTTAAAGGACAAAGAGAAACCAATTCTCTAAGGATTAAGACTTGATTCCAATCAATGGCAAAAAGAAGTTAAAAGACATAGAGAAACCACCATTCATTATGGGGATTAAGACTTGATTCCAATCAATACCTAAAAGAAATTAGATGGGACAAAGAGAAACCAAATTTCTTAAGGATTAAGACTTGATTTCAATCAATACCAAAAGAACTTAACAGGACGAAGAGAAACCACCATTCTCAAGGATTCAGACTTGATTCCAATCAATACAAAAAGAACTTAAAAGGAAAAAAGAGAAACCAATTCATTAAGGATTAAGACTTGATTCCAATCAATACCGAAAAAGAAACTAAAGGACAAAGAGAAAACCAATTTCCTCAAGGATTAAGACTTAGCATTCCAATGAATGGCAAAAGAACTTAAAGGACAAAGAGAAACCAATTCCTCAAGGATTAAGACTTGATTCCAATCAATTCCAAATGAACTAAAAGACAAAGAGAAACCAATTCCTTAAGGATTAGAGACTTAGTTCCAATCAATTGCCAAAAAGAACTGTAAAGGACGAAGAGAAACCAATTCCTTAAGGATTAAGACTGGATTCCAATCAATTACCAAAAGAACTTAAAGGACAAAGAGAAAGCCAATTCATTAAGGATTAAGACTTGATTCCAATCAATACCAAAAGAACTTAAGAAGAAAAAAAAAGAGAAACCAATTCCTTTAAGGATTAAGACTTGATTCCAATCAATGGCCAAAAGAACTTAAAGACAAAGAAGAAACCAATTCCTTAAGGATTAAGACTTGATTCCAATCAATTACCAAAAAGAACTTAAAGGATCTAAGAGAAAGAACCAATTCCTTTAAGGATTAAGACTTGATTCCAATCAATGGCAAAAAAGAACTTTAAAGGACAAAGAGAAACCAATTCCTTAAGGATTTAGACTTGATGATTCCAATCATCACCTAAAGCAGAAACCAAACACCAAGAGAAACCAATTCCCAAGGATTAAGACTTGATTCCAAAATCAATTACTAAAAAGAACTTAAAGGACAAAGAGAAACCAATTCCTTAGCCAGATTCGTAGACTCTGATTCCAAATCTAATTACAAAAAGAACTTAAAGGACGAAGAGAAACCAATCTATTCCTCAAGGATTAAGACTGATTCCAATCACAATACTCGAAAAGAAGACTTAAAAGACAAAGAGAAACCAATTCCTGTAAGGATTAAGACTTGATTCCAATCAATTACCAAAAGTAACTTAAAGGACAAAGAGAAACCAATTCATTAGGATTAAGACTTGATTCCAATCAATGGCAAAAAGAACTTAAAATAACATAGAGAAACCCAATGTCATTACGTGATTAAGACTTGATTCCAATCAATACCAAAAGAACCTAGAGGAAAAAGAGAAACCAATTCCTTTAAGGATTGAAAGACCCATTACTTCCAATCAATTACCAAAGATCTTAAAGGACAAAGCAGAAACCAATTCTCTCAAGGATTACGCACTTGATGATCCTAACTGCCAAATTAAAAAGTTAACTTAAAACACCAAGAGAAACCAATTCCATTATGGGGATTAAGACTTGATTTCCAATCAATACCAAAAAGAACCTAGAGGACAAAGAGAAACCAATCTCCTTTTAGCGATTAAGCACTTAGTTCCAAATTACAATTACCAAAAGAACTTAAAGGGACAAAGAGAAACCAATTCCTCAAGGATTAAGACTTGATTCCAATCAATGGCAAAAAGAACTTAAAAGACAAAGAGAAACCAATTCATTGTGGATTAAGACTTGATTCCAATCAATAATTTAAATAGTAAACTAGAGGAAAAAGAGTAAACCAATTCCTTTGTAAGGGATTAAGACTTGATTCCAATCAACGGCTTAAAGTAACTTAAAGGACAAAGAGAAACCAATTCCTTAAGGATTAAGCACTTGATTCCAATCAATGGCAAAAAGAACTTAAAGGACAAAGAGAAACCAATTCATTAAGGATTAAGACTTGATTCCAATCAATAATAAAAAGAACTTCTAAAGGAAAAAGAGAAACCAATTCCTCAAGGATTAAGATAACTTAGATTCCAATCAATGGCCAAAAGAACTTAAAGAACAAAGAGAAACCAATTCATCAAGGATTAAGACTTGATTCCACTCAATGGCAAAAAGAACATAAAGAAGAAAGATAAACCAATTCCTTAAGGATTAAGACTTAGTTCCAATCAATTGCCAAAGAAATTAAAGGACGAAGAGAAACCAATTCCTCAAGGATTAAGACTTGATTCCAATCAATTACCAAAAGAACTTAAAGGACAAAGAGAAACCAATTCCTTTTGGAATAAGACTTGATTCCAATCAATGGTCAAAAGAACTTAGGTGACAAAGAGAAACCAATTCCTTAAGGATTAAGCCTTGATTTCAATCAATAATTTAAAAGAAACTTAAACAACGAAGAGAAACCAATTCATTAAGCAGACAAGACTTGATTCCAATCAATTACCAAAAGAACTTAGAGGACAAAAAGAAACCAATTCCTCAAGCCGATTAAGACTTTGATTCCAATCGAATGCCAAAGAGAACTTAAAGGACAAAGAGAAACCAATTCTCAAGGATTAAGACTGATGATCTCCAATCAATTCCAAAAGAACCTGCAAAAACCAAGAGAAACCAATTCCTTAAGGATTACAAGACTTGATTTCCAATCAACTACCAAAAAGAATCTTAAAGGACAAAGAGAAACCAATTCCATTTAGGATTAAGACTTGATTCCAATCAATGGCAAAAGAACTTAAAGGACCGAAGAGAAACCAATTCATTAAGGATTAAGACTTGATTCCAATTCAATACCAAAAAGAATCTGTATAAAAGACATAGAGAAACCAATTCCTTGCAGGATTAAAGACTTCATCCCAATCAATTGCCAAAGAACTTAAAGGACGAAGAGAAACCAATTCCTCAAGGTTTATTAAGACTTGATTCCAATCAAATTGGCAAAAAGAACTTAAAGACAATCTAAGAGAAACCAATTCATTACGCATTAAAGACTTGATTCCAATCAATACCACAAGCAACCTTAGAGGAAAAAGAGAAACCAATTCCTTAAGGATTAAGACTTAGTTCCAATCAATTACCAAAAGAACTTCTCCCTAAAGGACAAAAGAAAGTAAACCAATTCGGCTCAAGGATTTAGACCTGATGATTCCAATCACCAAGTGGGCAAAAAGAACTTAAAGACACCAAGTTAGAAACCAATTCATTATAGATTAAGACTTGATTCCAATCAATACCGAAAAGAAACTAGAGGAAAAGAGAAACTACAATTCCTGAAGAAGGATTAAGACTTAGTTCCAATCAATTACCAAAGAACTTAAAGGACAAAGAGAAACCAGATTCCCTCAAGGATTAAGACTTGATTCCAATCAATGGCAAAAAAAAACTTAAAAGCCAAAGAGAAACCAATTCATTGTGGATTAAGACTTGATTCAAATCAATACCAAAAAGAAACCTAGAGGAAAATCTAAAACCAATTTCTTAAGGATTAAGACTGATTTCAATCAATGGCTAAAAGAACTTAAACAACGAAGAGAAACCAATTCATTAAGGATTAAGACTTAGTTCCCCCATCAATTACCAAAAGAACTTAAAGGGACAGTAAGAGAAACCAAATTCTCAAGGGATTAAGAGACTGACTTCCAATCGAATTAAAAGATCTTAAGAAAAGACAAAGTAGAAACCAATTCATCAAGGATTTAGACTTGATTCCAATCAATGGCAAAAAGAACCTGTGAGACAAAGAGAAAACCAATTCCTTGGAGGGATTAAGACTTGGTTCCAACTTCAATTACCAAAAGAATCCTTAAAGTGACAAAGAGAAACCAATTCCTCAAGTTAGATTAAGACTGAGTTCCAATCAATTGGCAAAAAGAACTTAAAACACGAAGAGAAACCAATTCATTATAGATTAAGACTGATTCCAATCAATAATTTAAAAGAAACTAGAGGAAAAAGAGAAACCAAATTCCTGCAAGGATTAAGACTTGATTCCACTAATCAATTACCAAAAGAACTTAAAGAAGACAAAGAGAAACCAATTCTCAAGGATTAAGACTTGATTCCAATCAATGGCAAAAAAGAATTTAAAAGACATAGAGAAACCAATTCATTAACGATTAAGACTTGATTCCAATCAATACCAAAAAGAACCTAGGAGAAAAGGAGAAACCAATTCCTTGAAGGATTAAGACTTAGTCCTCCAATCAATTACCAAAAGATCTTTAAAGGACAAAAGAGAAACCAATTCTCAAGGATTCTTAGACTTGATGATTCCAATCAATGGGCAAAAGAACATAAATAAGACCATAGAGAAACCAATTCATGCTATAGATTAAGACTTGATTTCCAACTTTCAATGCCAAAAAGAACCTAGATGAAAAAGAGAAACCAATTCCTTAAGGATTGAAAACTTAGATTCCAATCAATTACCAAAAAGAACTTAAAGGACTATAAGTAGAAACTTTTCAATTCTCAAGGATTAAGACTGATCTCCAATCAATGGCAAAAAGAAGAAAAGACATAGAGAAAACCAATTCATTATGGATTAAGACTTGATTCCAATCAATACCAAAAAGAACCTTAGAGGAAAAAAAGAGAAACCAATTCTTAAGGATTAAGACTTAGTTCCAATCAATTGGCAAAAGAACTTAGATAGGACGAAGAGAAACCAATTCGCTCAAGGATTAAGACTTGATTCCAATCAATGGCAAAAAGAACTGAGAAAGACAAAGAGAAACCAATTCTATTATGGATTAAGACTTGATTCCAACCCTCAATACCGAAAAGAAACTAGTGGGAAGGACAAAGAGAAACCAATTCCTTGAGGATTAAGACTTAGTTCCAATCAATTACCAAAAGAACTTAAAAACACCAAGAGAAACCAATCTATTTTGGATAAAGACTTGATTCCAATCAATGCCAAATGAAACTAGAGGACAAAGAGAAACCACCCGTCAAGGATTAAGACTTGAGTTCCAATCAACAATGGCAAAAGAACTTAAAGGACAAAGAGAAACCAATTCATTTTGGATTAAGACTTGATTCCAATCAATACCAAAAGAGAATCTACAAGGAAAAAGAGAAACCAATTCATGTGAAGGGGATTAAGACTTAGTTCCAATCAATTACCAAAAGAACTGTAAAGGACAAAGGGAAACCAATTCTCAAGGATTAAGACTTGATTCCAATCAATGGCAAAAAAGAACTTAAACAACGAAGAGAAACCAATTCATTATGGATTAAGACTCTCGATTCCAATCTAATACCAAAAAGAACCTTAGAGGAAAAAGGAGAAACCAATTCCCTTAAGGGATTAAGACTTACTTCCCAATCAATTACCAAAAAGATCTTTTAGCGGACAAAGAGAAGCTGATTCCTCAAGGATTAAGACTTGATTCCAATCAATGGCAAAAAGAACTTAAAACACCAAGAGAAACCAATTCATTATAGATGAAGACTCTGATTCCAATCTCACAATACCAAAAAGAAACTAGGAGGGAAAAAGAGGAAATCCAATTCCTTTAGGATTAAGACTTAGTTCCAATCAATTACCAAAAGAACTTAAAGGACAAAGAGAAACCACCCTTCAAGGATTAAGACTTGATTCAACTCAATGACAAAAGAAGTAAAAAGACATAGAGAAACCAATTCATTGTGGATTAAGACTTGGTTCCAATCAATTCCAAAAAGAACCTAGAGTAAAGGAGAAACCAATTCTTAAGGATTAAGGACTTACTTCCAATCAATTACCAAAAGATCTTAAAGGACAAAGAGAAGCCAATTCCTCAAGGATTAAGACTTGATTCCAATCAATGGCAAAAAGAACTTAAAAGACATAGAGAAACCAATTCATTATAGATTAAACTTGATTCCAATCAATACCAAAAAGAACCAAGAGGAAAAAGACAAATCCAATTCCTTAGGATTAAGAGACTTAGTTCCAATCAATTGCCAAAGAACTTAAAGGACTAAGAGAAACCAATTCCTCAAGGATTAAGACTCTGATTCCAATCAATGGCAAAAAGAACTTAAAAGACAAAGAGAAACCAATTCATTATGGATAAAGACTTGATTCCAATCAATACCTAAAGTAAACTATAGGAAAAAGAGAAAACCAATTTCCTTAAGGATTAAAACTTAGTTCCAAATCCAATTACCAAAAGAACTTAAAGGGACAAAAGAGAAACCAATTCCTCAAGGATTCATTTGAGTCCAATCAATGGCAAAAGAGAACTTAAAAGACAAAGAGTAAATCCAATTCATTTTTGGATAAAGACTTGATTCCTAAATCAATACCAAAAGAAACTAGATAGAAAAAAGAGAAACCAATCTGTAGGATTTAAGACTTGCCCAGTTCCAATCACCATTACCAAAAGAACTTTAAAGGATCAAAGAGAAACCAATGTCCTCAAGGATAAAGACTTGATTCCAATCAATGGCAAAAGAAGGAAAAAGACATAGAGAAACTAATTCATTGTGGATTAAGACTTGGTTCCAATCAATTCCAAAAAGAACTTAGAGAAAAGGAGAAACCAATTCCTTAAGGATTAAGACTTACTTCCAATCAATTACCAAAAGATCTTAAAGGACAAAGAGAAGCCAATTCTCAAGGATTAAGACTCTGATTCCAACTAAATTCAAGTGGCAAAAAGAACTTAAGACACCAAGAGAAACCAATTCATTATGGATGAAGACTTGATTCCAATCAATACCAAAAAGAAACTAGAGGAAAAAGAGAAACCAATTCCTTGAAGGATTAAGACTTAGTTCCAATCAATTACCAAAGAATCTTAAAGGACAAAGAGAAACCAATTCCTCAAGGATTAAGACTTGATTCCAACTCAATGGCAAAAAGAACTTAAAAAGACAAAGAGAAACCAATTCATTACTGGATAAAGCACTTGATTCCAATCAATACCGAAAAAGAAACTATAGGAAAAGGAGAAACCAAATTCCTGTAAGGATTAAGACTTAGTTCCAATCTAATTACTAAAAAAGAACTTAAAGGACAAAGAGAAACCTAATTCCTCACAGGATTAAGACTTGATTCCAATCAATGGCAAAAAGAACTTAAAAGACAAGAGAGAAACCAATTCATTTTGGATAAAGACTTGATTCCAATCAATACCAAAAAGAAACTAGGAGGAAAAAAAAGAGAAACCAATTCGTATGATTAAGACTTAGTTCCAATCAATTAATAAAAGAACTTAAAGGACAAAGAGAAACCAATTCTCAAGGATTAAGACTTGATTCCAATCAATGAAAAGCCAAGTAAAAGACATAGAGAAACCAATTCATTATGGATTAAGACTTGGTCTCCAATCAATTCCAAAAAGAACTCTAGAGAAAAGGAGAAAACCAATTCCTTAAGGATTAAGACTTGACTTCCAATCAATTACCAAAAGATCTTAAAGGACAAAGAGTAAGCCAATTCTCATTAAGGATTAAGACTCTGATTCCAATCAATGGCAAAAAGAACTTAAAACATAAAGAGAAACCAATTCATTATGTACTTAAGACTTGATTCCAATCAATACCAAAAGAAACTAGAGGAAAAAAGAGAAACCAATTCGGTGAAGGATTAAGACTTGCCATTCCAATCAATTACCAAATATCCAACTTAAAGGACAAAGAGAAAACCAACCTCAAGGGATTAAGACTTGATTCCAACTCAATGGCAAAAAGTTAACTAAAAGACAAAGAGAAACCAATTCACATGATTAAGACTTGATTCCAATCAATAATCCAAAAGAACCTAGAGAGGAAAAGAAACCAATTCTAAGGATTAAGACTGGCCCAATCAATTACCAAAAGAATTTAAAGGACAAAGAGAAACCAATTCCTCAAGGATTAAGACTTGATTCCAATCAATGGCAAAAGAAGTTAAAAGACATAGAGAAACCAATTCATTATAGATTAAGACTTGATTCCAATCAATTACCAAAAAAGAACCTAGAGGAAAAAGAGAAAACCAATCTCCTTTGGATTAAGACTTAGTTCCAATCATTGCCAAAGAACTTAGGGGTCAAGAGGAACCACCTCTCAAGGATTAAGACTTGATTCCAATCAATGGCAAAAAGAACTTAAAGACTAAGAGAAACCAATCTATTGGTGGATTAAGACTTGATTCCATTCAATACCAAAAAGAAACTAGAGGAAAAAGAGAAACCAATCTGTTAAGGATTTAAGACTTACTTCTAATCAATTACCAAAAGTAACTTAAAGGACAAAAAGAGAAACCAATTCTCGAAGGATTAAGACTTGATTCCAATCACCCATGGCAAAAATAAGAACTTAAAGACATAGAGAAACCAATTCCTCAAGGGATTAAGACTTGATTCCAATCAATTACCAAAAAGAATCTTAAAGACAAAGAGAAACCAATTCATTATGGATTAAGACTTGATTCCAATCAATTACCAAGAACTTAGGGAGGACAAAGAGTAGAAACCAATTCCTCAAGGATTAAGACTTGATTCCAATCAATTCAAGCAAAAAAGAAGTAAAAGGACATAGAGAAACCAATTCATACAAGGGGATTAAGACTTGGTTCCAATCAATTCCAAAAAGAACTCTAGAGAAAAGGAGAAACCAATTCCTTGTGATTAAGACTTGATTCCAATCAATTACCAAAAAAGATCTTAAAGGACAAAGAGAAGCCAATTCCTCAAGGATTAAGACTCTGATTCCTAATCAATGGCAAAAAGTAACTTAAAGGCGAAGAGAAATCCAATTCATTTATGGGGATTAAGACTTGATTCCAATCAATACCAAAAAGAACCTTTGAGGAAAAAGAGAAACCAATTCCTTGAAGGATTAAGACTTAGTTCCAATCAATTAATAAAAGAACTTAAAGACCAAGGTAGAAACCAATTCCTCAAGCCGATTAAGACTTGATTCCAATCAATGGGCAAAAGGTTAACTTAAAACAATCTAAGAGAAACCAATGTCATTACTATATTAAGACTCTGATTCCAATCTAATCACCAAAAAAGAAACTAGAGGAAAAAAGAGAAACCAATTCCTTAAGGATTAAGACTTAGTTCCAATCAAATTACCAAAGTTAACTTAAAGGACAAAGAGAAACCAATTCCTCAAGGATTAAGACTTGATGATTCCAATCAATACAAAAAGAACTTAAAAAGACCAAGAGAAACCAATCGCCATTAGGATTGAAGACTTGATTCCAATCAATACCAAAAAAGAACCTAGAGGAAAAGAGAAACCAATCTCCTTAAGCCGATTAAGCACTTAGTTCCAATCAATTACCAAAAGAACTCTAAAGGACAAAGCAGAAACTTTCACATTCCTCAAGCCGATTAAGACTTGATTCCAATCAATGGCAAAAAGAACGTTAAAAGACATGGAGAAACCAATTCATTTTGGATTAAGACTTTGATTCCAATCAATCTCAAAAAGAACTCAAGAAGAAAAAGAGAAACCAATTCCTTTATCTGATTCCAATCAATTACCAAAAGAACTTAGAGCGACAAAGAGAAACCAATTCCTGAAGGATTAAGCACTTGATTCCAATCAAATGGCGAAAAAGAATCCTTAAACAACAACGAAGAGAAACCAATTACATTACGCATTAAGACTTGATTCCATTCAATACCAAAAAGAATCCCAGAGTAAAAAGAGAAACCAATTCCTTAAGGATTAAGACTTAGTTCCAAATCCTAATTCACCAAAAGAACTTAAAGGACAAAGAGAAACCAATTCCTCAAGGATCTAAGACTTGATGATTCCAATCAATGGCAAAAAAAGAACTTAAAACACCAAGAGAAACCAATTCTATTTTTGGATAAAGACTTGATTCCAATCAATGCCTAAAAATGAAACTAGAGGAAAAAGAGAAACCAATTCCTTTTGAAGGATTAAGACTTGAGTTCCAATCAATTACCAAAAGAACTTAAAGGACAAAGAGAAACCAATTCTCAAGGATTAAGACTTGATTCCAACTCAATGGCAAAGAAGAAGTAAATAAGACATAGAGAAACCAATTCATTGTGGATTAAGACTTGATTCCAATCAATTCCAAAAAGAACCTAGAGGAAAAAAAGAGAAACCAATTCCTTAAGGATTAAAGACTTGATTCCTAATCAATTACCAAAAGAACTTAAAGGACAAAGAGAAACCAATTCCTCAAGGATTTAGACAAGACTTGATTCCAATCCTAATGGCAAAAAGAACTTTAGAGAAAAAAGATAGAGAAAACCAATTCGATTATGGATTAAGACTTGATTCCAATCTAATACCGAAAAAGAAACTTAAAGGAAAAAGAGAAAACCAATTCCTTAAGGATTAAGCACTTGATTCCAATCAATTACCAGAAAGAACTTTAAAGGACCAAGAGAAACCATAATTCCTCAAGGATTAAGACTTGATTCCAATCAATGGCAAAAAGAACTTAAAAGACAAAGAGAAACCAATCTTCATTAAGGATTAAGACTTGAAGTTCCAACGTCAATTACCAAAAAGAATTTAGAGGACAAAGGGAGAAACCAATTCCTTTAAGGATTAAGACTTGATTCCAATCAATTACCAAAAGAACTTAAAGGATCAAAGAGAAACCAATTCCTCAAGGGGATTAAGACACTTGATTCCAACTCAATGGCAAAAAGTTAAGTAAAATAAGACATAGAGAAACCAATTTCTTGTGGATTAAGACTTGGTTCCAATCAATTCCAAAAAAGAACTTAGAGACAATTAAGGGAGTAAACCAATTCATTAAGGATTAAAGACTTGATTCCAATCAATTACCAAAAAAGATCTTAAAGGAACAAAGAGAAGCCAATTCTCTAAGTGATTAAGAGACTCTGATTCCAATCAATTACCAAAAGAACTTTAGAAGAGACCAAGAGAAACCAATCTCATTATGTAGGGGATTAAGACTTGATTCCAATCAATACCAAAAGAACTCAAAGACAACAGAGAAACCAATTCCTTAAGGCATTAAGACTTGATTCCAACTGCAATTACCAAAAGTTAACTTAAAGGACGAAGAGAAACCAATTCCCTCACAGGATTAAGACTGAGTTCCAATCAATATAAAAAGAACTTTAAAAGACAAAGAGAAACCAATTCATTATGGATAAAGACTTGATTCCAATCAATACTCAAAAAGAAACTATAGGAAACATAGAGAAACCAATTCTTAAGGATTAAAACTTGGTTCCAACCAATTACCAAAAGAACTTAAAGGACAAAGAGAAACCAATTCCTTAAGGATCTAAGACTTGAGTCCAATCAATTGGCAAAAGAACTTAAAAAGACAAAGAGAAACCAATTCATTTTGATAAAGCACTTGATTCCAACTCAATACCAAAAAGAAACTAAGAGGAACATAAAGAGAAACCAATTCCTGTAGAGGATTAAGTACTTGAGTTCCTAATCAATTACACAAAAGAACCTTAAAGGGACAAAGAGAAACCAATTTTTGCAAGGATTAAGACTTGATTCCAATCAATGGCGAAAAGAAACTAAAAGACAAAGAGTAGAAACCAATTCATTATGGATTAAGACTTGGATTCCAATCAATTCCAAAAAGAACCTATAGGAGAAAAGGAGAAACCACCTTTAAGGATTAAGACTTACTTCCAAATCCAATTACCAAAAGATCTTAAAAGGACAAAGAGAAGCCAATTCCTCAAGGATTAAGACTCTGATTCCAATCACCATGGCAAAAGAACTTAAAACACAAAGAGAAACCAATTCATTATGGATTAAGACTTGATTCCAATCAATACCCAAAAAAGAACCTAGAGGAAAAGACAAACCAATTTCCCTAAGGATTAAGACTTAGTTCCAATCAATTCGCCAAAGAACTTAAAGGATCTAAGAGAAACCAATTCCGTTAAGGATTAAGACTTACTTCCAATCAATTACCAAAAAGAACTTAAAGGACAAAGAGAAACCAATCTCCTCAAGCAGATTAAGACTTTAGTTCCAAATCCAATTACCAAAAAGAACTTAAAGGACAAAGAGAAACTAATTCTCGGGCCAATGATTCGCTCGAATTCCAATCAATGGCAAAAAGAAGGAAAGACAAAGAGTAAAACCAATTCATTTTTGGATAAAGACTTGATCTCCAATCAATACCAAAAAAGAAAACCTTAGATGGAAAAGAGTAAACCAATTCCTTAAGGATTAAGACTTAGTTCCAATCAATTACCAAAAGAACTTAAAGGACAAAAGAGAAACCAATTCTCAAGGATTAAGACTTGATTCCAATCAATGGCAAAAAGAACTTAAAAAGACATAGAGAAACCAATTTCATTATGGGATTAAGACTTGATTCCAATCAATACCAAAAAGAACCTAGAGCAAAAAGAGAAACCAATTCCTTAAGGATTAAGACTTAGTTCCAATCAATTACCAAAAGATCTTAAAGGACAAAGAGAAACCAATTCTTTAATGATTAAGACTTGATTCCATTCAATGGCAAAAAGAACTTAAAACACCAAGAGAAACCAATTCATTATAGATTAGGACTTGTTTCCAATCAATACCAAAAGAACCTTGAGGAAAAAGAGAAACCAATTCCTTAAGGATTAACACTTCGTTCCAATCAATTACCAAAAGAACTTAAAGGACAAAGAGAAACCAATTCCTCAAGGATTAAGACTTGATTCCAATTAATGGCAAAAAGAATTTAAAGGACAAAGAGAAACCAATTCATTGTTGATTAAGGCTTGATTCCAATCAATACCAAAAAGAAACTAGAGGAAAAGGATAAGCCAATTCCTTAGGGAATAAGACTTAGTTCCAATCAATTACCAAAAGAACTTAAAGGACAAAGAGAACCAATTCCTCATGGATTAAGACTTGATTCCAATCAATGGCAAAAATAACTTAAAAGACATAGAGAAATCAATTCATTATGGATTAAGACTTGATTCCAATCAATACCAAAAAGAACCTAGAGGAAAAAGAGAAACCAATTCCTTAAGGATTAAGACTTGATTCCAATCAATTACCAAAAGAAGTTAAAGGACCAAGAGAAACCAATTCATTATAGATTAAGACTTGATTCCAATCAATGGCAAAAAGAACTTAAAACACAAGGAGAAACCAATTCGTTATGGATAAAGACTTGATTCCAATCAATACCGAAAAGAAACTAGAGGAAAAAAAGAAACCAATTCCTTAAGGATTAAGACTTAGTTCCAATCAATTACCAAAGAACTTAAAGGACAAAGACAAACCAATTCCTCAAGGATTAAGACTTGATTCCAATCAATGGGAAAATAACTTAAAAGACAAAGAGAAACCAATTCATTATGGATTAAGACCTGATTCCAATCAATAACAAAAAGAACCTAGAGGAAAAAGAGAAACCAATTCCTTAACAATTAAGACTTACTTCCAATGAATTACCAAAAGAACTTAAAGGACTAAGAGAAACCAATTCCTCATGGATTATGACTTGATTCCAATCAACGGCAAAAAGAACTTAAAAGACAAAGAGAAACCAATTCATTGCGGAATAAGACTTGTTTCCAATCAATTCCAAAAAGAACCTAGAGAAAAAGAGAAACCAATTCCTTAAGGATTAAGACTTGATTCCAATCAATGACAAAAAGAACTTAAAAGACAAAGAGAAACCAATTCCTCGAGGATTAAGACTTGATTCTAATCAACGGCAAAAAGAACTTAAAAGACAAAGAGAAACCAATTCATTATGGATTAAGACCTGATTCCAATCAATACCAAAAAGAACCTAGAGGAAAAATAGAAACCAATTCGTTAGGAATTAAGACTTACTTCCAATGAATTACCAAAAGAACTTAAAGGACAAAGAGAAACCAATCCCTCAAGGATTAAGACTTGGTTCCAATCAATGGCAAAAAGAACTTAAATTACATAGTGAAACCAATTCATTATGGATTAAGACTTGATTCCAATCAATACCAAAAGAACCTAGAGGAAAAGAGAAACCAATTCCTTAAGGATTAAGACTTAGTTCCAATCAATTACGAAAAGAACTTAAAGGACAATGAGGAACCAATTCTCAAGGATTAAGACTGATTCCAATCAATGGCAAAAAGAACTTAAAAAGACAAAGAGAAACCAATTCATTATGGATTAAGACTTGATTCCAATCAATACCAAAAAGAACTAGAGGAAAAGAGAAACCAATTCCTTAAGGATTAAGACTTAGTTCCAATCAATACCAAAAGAACTTAAAGGACAAAGAGAAACCAATTCCTCAAGGATTAAGACTTGATTCCAATCAATGGCAAAAAAAACTTAAAAGACAAAGAGAAACCAATTCATTATGGATTAAGACTTGATTCCAATCAATACCAAAAAAGAACCTAGAGAAAAGGAGATACCAATTCCTTAAGGGTTAAGAATTACTTTCAATCAATTACCAAAAGAACTTAATGGTCAAAGAGAAACCAATTCCTCAAGGATTAAGACTTGATTCCAATCAATGGCAAAAAGAACTTAAAGGACAATGAGGAACCAATTCATTATGGAAGACTTGACTCCGATCAATACCGAAAAGAAACTTGAGGGAAAAGAGAAGCCATTTCCTTAAGGATTAAGACTTAGTTCCAATCAATTACCAAAAGAACTTAAAGGACAAAGAGAAACCAATTCCTCAAGGATTAAGACTTGATTCCAATCAATGGCAATAAGAACTAAAAAGACATAGAGAAACCAATTGATTGTGGATTAAGACTTGATTCCAATCAATTCCAAAAAGAACCTAGAGGAAAAAGAGAAACCAATTCCTTAAGGATTAAGACTTAGTTCCAATCAATTACCAAAAGAACTTAAAGGACAAAGAGAAACCAATTCCTCAAGGATTAAGACTTGATTCCAATCAATGGCAAAAAGAACTTAAAAGAACAAAGGGAAACCAATTCATTATGGATAAAGACTTGATTCCAATCAATACCGAAAAGAAACTAGAGGAAAAAGAGAAACCAATTCCTTAAGGATTAAGTCTTAGTTCCAATCAATTACCAAAAGAACTTAAAGGATAAAGAGAAACCATCAAGGATTAAGGCTTGATTCCAATCAATGGCAAAAAGAACTAAAAAGACATAGAGAAACCAATTCATTATGGATAAAGACTTGATTCCAATCAATACCGAAAAGAACTAAGAGAAAAAGATGAATCCAATTCCTTAAGGATTAAGTCTTAGTTCCAATCAATTACCAAGAGAACTTAAAGGATAAAGAGAAACCATCAAGGATTAAGGCTTGATTCCAATCAATGGAAAAAAGAAGTAAAAACACATAGAGAAACCAATTCATTGTGGATTAAGACTAGATTCCAATCAATTCCAAAAAGAACCTAGAGGAAAAAGAGAAACCAATTCCTTAAGGATTATGACTTAGTTCCAATCAATTATCAAAAGAACTTAAAGGACAAAGAGAAACCAAATCCTCAAGGGTTAAGACTTGTTCCAATCAATGGCAAAAAGAAGTAAAAAGACATAGAGAATCCAATTCATTGTGGATTAAGACTTGATTCCAATCAACGGCAAAAAGAACTTAAAAGACAAACCAATTCCTTAAGGATTAAGACTTAGTTCCAATCAATTGCCAAAGAACTTAAAGGACGAAGAGAAACCAATTCCTCAAGGATTAAGACTTGATTCCAATCAATGGCAAAAAGAACTTAAACGACAATAAGATACCAATTCATTATGGATTAAGACTTGATCCCAATCAATACCAAAAAGAACCTAGAGGAAAAAGATAAACCAATTCCTTAAGGATTAAGACTTAGTTCCAATCAATTACCAAAAGAAATTAAAGGACAAAGAGAAACCAATCCTCAAGAATTAAGACTTGATTCCAATCAATGGCAAAAAGAAGTAAAAAGACATAGAGAAACCAATTCATTGTGGATTAAGACTTGATTCCATTCAATACCAAAGTGAACCTAGAGGAAAAAGAGAAACCAATTCCTTAAGGATTAAGACTTGAGTTCCAATCAATTACCAAAAGAACTTAAAGGACATGATTCCAATCAATGGCAAAAAGAATTTAAAGACAAAGAGAAACCAATTCATTATGGATTAAGACTTGATTCCAATCAATTCCAAAAGAACCTAGAGAAAAAGAGAAACCAATTCCTTACATTAAGACTTAGTTCCAATCAATTACCAAAAGAACGTAAAGGACCAAGAGAAACCAATTCCTCAAGGATTAAGACTTGATTCCAATCAATGGCAAAAAGAACTTAAAAGACAAAGAGAAACCAATTCGTTACGGATGAAGACTTGATTCCAATCAATACCAAATAAAACTAGAGGAAAAAGATAAACCAATTCCTAAGGATTAAGACTTAGTTCCAATCAATGGCCAAAAGAACTTAAAGAAGAAAGAAAATCCAATTGCTTAAGGATTAAGACTTGATTCCAATCAATGGCAAAAAGAAGTAAAAAGACATAGAGAAACCAATTCATTGTGGATTAAGACTTGGTTCCAATCAATTCCAAAAGAACCTAGAGAAAAGGAGAAACCAATTCCTTAAGGATTAAGACTTACTTCCAATCAATTACCAAAAGATCTTAAAGGACAAAGAGAAGCCAATTCCTCAAGGATTAAGACTTGATTCCAATCAATGGCCAAAGAACTTAAAGGACGAAGAGAAACCAATTCATTATAGATGAAGACTTGATTCCAATCAATACCAAAAAGAACCTAGAGGAAAAAGAGAAACCAATTCCTTAAGGATTAAGACTTAGTTCCAATCAATTACCAAAAGAACTTAAAGGACAAAGAAAACCCAATTCCTCAAGGATTAAGACTTGATTCCAATCAATGGCAAAAAGAACTTAAAAGACAAAGAGAAACCAATTCATTATGGATAGAGACTTGATTCCAATCAATACCGAAAAGAAACTAGAGAAAAAAAGAAACCAATTCCTTAAGGATTAAAACTTAGTTCCAATCAATTACCAAAAAGATCTTAAAGGACAAAGAGAAACCAATTCTCAAGGATTTAGACTTGATGATTCCAATCAATGGCAAAAAGAACATAAAACACCAAGAGAAACCAATTCATTATAGATTAAGACTTGATTTCCAATCAATGCCTAAAAGAAACTAGAGGAAAAGAGAAACCAATTCCTTTTTAGGATTAAGACTTAGTTCCAATCAATTACCAAAAGAACTTAAAGGACAAAGAGAAACCAATTCTCAAGGATTAAGACTTGATTCCAATCAATGGCAAAAAGAAGTAAAAGACATGGAGAAACCAATTCGTTGTGGATTAAGGCTTGATTCCAATCAATTCCAAAAAGAACCTAGAGGAAAAAGGAGAAACCAATTCCTTAAGGATTAAGACTTAGTTCCAATCAATTACCAAAAGAACTTAAAGGACAAAGAAAGAAAAACCGATTGCTTAAGGATAAAGACTTGATTCCAATCAATGGCAAAGAACTTAAAAACACAAAGAGAAACCAATTCGTTACGCATTAAGACTTGATTCCATTCAATACCAAAAAGAACCTAGAGGAAAAAGATAAACCAATTCCTTAAGGATTAAAACTTAGTTCCAACCTATTACCAAAAGAACTTAAAGGACAAAGAGAAACCAATTCCTCAAGGATTAAGACTTGATTCCAATCAATGGCAAAAACAACTTAAAACACCAAGAGAAACCAATTCATTTTGGATAAAGACTTGATTCCAATCAATGCCGAAATGAAACTAGAGGAAAAAGAGAAACCAATTCCGTAAGGATTAAGACTGAGTTCCAATCAATTACCAAAAGAATTTAAAGGACAAGGAGTAACCAATTCCTCATGGATTAAGACTTGATTCCAATCAATGGCAAAAAGAAGTACAAAGACATAGAGAAACCATTTCATTGTGGATTAAGACTTGATTCCAATCAATTCCAAAAAGAACCTAGAGGAAAAAGAGAAACCAATTCCTTAAGGATTAAGACTTGATTCCAATCAATTACCAAAAGAAATTAAAGGACAAAGAGAAACCAATTGCTCAAGGATTAAGACTTGATTTCAAACAATGGCAAAAAGAACTTAAACACCAAGAGAAAACCAATTCCTTTTGGATTAAGACTTGATTCCATTCAATACCAAAAAGAACCTAGAGGAAAAAGAGAAACCAATTCCTTAAGGATTAAGACTTACTTCCAATCAATTACCAAAAGATCTTAAAGGACCAAGAGAAGCCAATTCCTCAAGGATTAAGACTTGATTCCAATCAATGGCAAAAAGAACTTAAAACACCAAGAGAAACCAAGTCATTATAGATGAAGACTTGATTCCAATCAATACCAAAAAGAATCCTAGAGAAAAGACAAACCAATTCCTTTAGGATTAAGACTTAGTTCCAATCAATTACCAAAAGAACTTTAAAGGACAAAGAGAAAGCCAATTCCTCAAGGATTAAGACTTGATTCCAATCAATGGCAAAAAGAAGTAATAAGACATTGAGAATCCAATTCATTGTGGATTAAGACTTGGTTCCAATCAATTCCAAAATGAACCTAGAGAAAAAGAGAAACCAATTCCTTAAGGATTAAGACTTACTTCCAATCAATTACCAAAAGATCTTAAAGGACAAAGAGAAGCCAATATCTCAAGGATTAAGACTTGATTCCAATCAAAGGCAAAAAGAACTTAAAAGACAAAGAGAAACCAATTCGTTATGGATTAAGACTTGATTCCAATCAATTCCAAAAAGAACTATAGAAAAAGAGAAACTAATTCCTTAAGGATTAAGACTTATTCCAATCAATTCCAAAAGAACTTAAAGGACAAAGAGAAACCAATTCCTTAAGGATTAAGACTTGATTCCAATCAATGGCAAAAGAACTTAAAGACAAAGAGAAACCAATTCATTATGGATAAAGACTTTGATTCCAATCAATACCAAAAAGAACCTAGAGGAAAAAAAGAAACCAATTCCTTAAGGATTAAGACTTATTTCCAATCAATTGCCAAAAGATCTTAAAGGACAAAGAGAAACCAATTCCTCAAGGATTTAGACTTGATGATTCCAATCAATGGCATAAAGAACTTAAAAGACAAAGAGAAACCAATTCATTATAGATTAAGACTTGATTCCAATCAATACCAAAAAGAACCTAGAGAAAAAGAGAAACCAATTCCTTAGGATTAAGACTTGATTCCAATCAATTACCAAAAGAACTTAAAGGACAAAGAGAAACCAATTCCTCAAGGATTAAGACTTGATTCCAATCAATGGCAAAAAGAAGTAAGAAGACATAGAGAAACCAATTCATTGTGGATTAAGACTTGGTTCCAATCAATTCCAAAAAGAACCTAGAGAAAAAGAGAAACCAATTCCTTAAGGATTAAGACTTACTTCCAATCAATTACCAAAAGATCTTAAAGGACAAAGAGAAACCAATTCCTCAAGGATTAAGACTTGATTCCAATCAATGGCAAAAAGAACTTAAAGGACAAAGAGAAACCAATTCATTATGGATAAAGACTTGATTCCAATCAATACCGAAAAGAAACTAGAGGAAAAAGAGAAACCAATTCCTTAAGGATTAAGACTTAGTTCCAATCCAATTACCAAAAAGAACTTAAAGGACAAAGAGAAACCAATTCCTCAAGGGGATTAAGACTTGATTCCAATCAATGGCAAAAAGAACTTAAAAAGACAAAGAGAAACCAATTCTTCATGGATAAAGACTTGATTCCAATCAATACCTAAAAGAAACTTAAAGGAAAAGAGAAACCAATTCCTCAAGGATTAAGACTTGATTCCAATCAATTACCAAAAGAACTTAAATGACAAAGAGAAACCAATTCCTCAAGGATTAAGACTTGATTCCAATCAATGGCAAAAGAACTGAAAGGACAAAGAGAAACCAATTCATCAAGATTAAGACTTGATTCCAATCAATACCAAAAGAAACTAGAGGACAAAGAGAAACCAATTCCTTAAGGATTAAGACTTGATTCCAATCAATTACCTAAAAGAACTTAAAGGAAAAAGAGAAACCAATTCCTTAAGGATTAAGACTTAGTTCCAATCAATTACTAAAAGAACTATAAAGGACAAAGAGAAAACCAATTCTCAAGGATTAAGACTTGATTCCAATCAATGGCAAAAGAACTTAAAAGACAAAGAGAAACCAATTCATTTTGGATTAAGACTTGATTCCAATCAATACCAAAGAAACTAGAGAAAAAAGAGAAACCAATTCCTTAAGGATTAAGACTTAGTTCCAATCAATTACCAAAAGAACTTAAAGGACAAAGAGAAACCAATTCCTCAAGGATTTAGACTTGATTCCAATCAATGGCAAAAAGAACTTAAAGGACAAAGAGAAACCAATTCATTATGGATAAAGACTTGATTCCAATCAATACCAAAAAGAAACTAGAGGAAAAAGACAAACCAATTCCTGTAAGGATTAAGACTCTAGTTCCAATCAATGACCAAAAGAATTTAAAGGACAAAGGGAAACCAATTCCTTATGGATAAAGACTTGTTTCCAATCAATGGCCAAAAGAACTTAAAAGACATAGAGAAACCATTTCATTGCGGATTAAGTCTTGTTTCCAACCAATTCCAAACAGAACCTTGAGAAAAAGTGAACCCAATTCCTTAAGGATTAAGACTTGATTCCAATCAATGGCAAAAAGAACTTAAACAAAAAAGAGAAACCAATTCATCATGGATTAAGACTTGATTCCAATCAATACCAAAAAGAACCTAGAGGAAAAAGAGAAACCAATTCATTATAGATGAAGACTTGATTCCAATCAATTACCAAAAGATCTTAAAGGACCAAGAGAAACCAATTCCTCAAGGATTAAGACTTGATTCCAATCAATGGCAAAAGAACTTAAAGGACCAAGAGAAACCAAGTCCATTATAGATTGAAGACTTGATTCCAATCAATTACAAAAAGAATCTAGAGGAGAAAAGAGAAACCAATTCCTTTAGGATTAAGACTTAGTTCCAATCAATTACCAAAAGAACTTAAAGGGCAAAGAGAAACCAATTCATTAATGATTAAGACATGCTTCCAATCAATGGCCAAAAGAAGTAAAAAGACATAGAGAAACCAATTCATTGTGGATTAAGACTTGATTCCAATCAATTCCAAAAAGAAGCTAGAGAAGAAAGGGAAACCAATTCCGTAAGGATTAAGACGTAGTTCCAATCAATTACCAAAAGAACTTAAAGGACAAAGAGAAACCAATTCCTCAAGGATTAAGACTTGATTCCAATCAATGGCAAAAAGAAGTAAAAGACATAGAGAAACCAATTCATTGTGGATTAAAGACTTGATTCCAATCAATTCCAAAAAGAACCTAGAGGAAAGAGAAACCAATTCCTTAAGGATTAAGACTTGATTCCAATCAATTACCAAAGAACTTAAAAGATAAACAGAAACCAATTCATTTTGGATAAAGACTTGATTCCAATCAATGGCAAAAAGAAGTAAAAGAGAAACCAATTCATTGAGGATTAAAACTTGATTCCAATCAATTACCAAAAGAACTTAAAGGACAAAGAGAAACCAATTCCTCAAGGATTAAGACTTGATTCCAATCAATGGCAAAAAAAACTTAAAAGACAAAGAGAAACCAATTCGTTAAGGATAAAGACTTGCTTCCAATCAATACCAAAAGAAACTATAGGTAAAAGAGAAACCAATTCCTTAAGGATTAAGACTTACTTCCAATCAATTACCAAAAGAACTTAAAGGACAATGAGAAACCAATTCTTCAAGGATTAAGGCTTGATTCCAATCAATGGCAAAAAGAACAAAAAAGACATTGAGAAACCAATTCATTGTGGATTAAGACTTGATTCCAATCAATTCCAAAAAGAACCTAGAGGAAAAAGAGAAACCAATTCCTTAAGGATTAAGACTTACTTCAATTCAATTACCAAAAGATCTTAAACGACAAAGAGAAACCAATTCCTCAAGGATTAAGACTTGATTCCAATCAATGGCAAAAAGAACTTAAAACACCAAGAGAAACCAATTCATTATAGATGAAGACTTGATTCCAATCAATACCAAAAAGAACCTAGAGGAAAAAGAGAAACCAATTCCTTAAGGATTAAGACTTAGTTCCAATCAATTACGAAAAGAACTTAAAGGACAAAGAGAAACCAATTCCTCAAGGATTAAGACTTAGTTCCAATCAATTACGAAAAGAACTTAAAGGACGAAGACAAACCAATTCATTATGCAAGACTTGATTCCAATCAATACCGAAAAGAAACTTGAGGAAAAAGAGAAACCAATTGCTTAAGGATTTAGACTTAGTTCCAATCAATTACCCAAAGAACTTAAAGGACAAAGAGAAGCCAATTCCTCAAGGATTAAGACTTGCATTCAATCAATGGCAAAAGAACTTAAAAGACAAAGAAAAACCAATTCATTGTGGATAAAGACTTGATTCCAATCAATTGGAAATGGAACTAGAGGAAAAAGAGAAACCAATTCCTTAAGGATTAAGACTTAGTTCCAATCAATTACCAAAAGAACTTAAAGGACAAAGAGAAACCAATTCCTCAAGGATTAAGACTTGATTTCAATCAATGGCAAAAAGAACTTAAAAGACAAAGAGAAACCAATTCATTATGGATTAAGACTTGATTCCAATCAATACCAAAGAGAACCTAGAGGAAAAAAGAAACCAATTCCTTAAGGATTAAGACTTACTTCCAATCAATTACCAAAAGATCTTAAAGGACAAAGAGAAACCAATTCCTCAAGGATTAAGACTTGATTCCAATCAATGGCAAAAAGAACTTAAAAGACAAAGAGAAACCAATTCATTATAGATGAAGACTTGATTCCAATCAATACCAAAAAGAACCTAGAGGAAAAAGACAAACCAATTCCTTAAGGATTAAGACTTAGTTCCAATCAATTGCCAAAGAACTTAAAGGACGAAGAGAAACCAATTCCTCAAGGATTAAGACTTGATTCCAATCAATGGCAAAAAGAACTTAAAAGACAAAGAGAAACCAATTCATTGTGGATTAAGACTTGATTCCAATCAATACCAAAAAGAACCTAGAGGAAAGAGAAACCAATTCCGTAAGGATTAAGACTTAGTTCCAATCAATTACCAAAAGAACTTAAAGGACAAAGAGAAACCAATTCCTCAAGGATTCAGACTTGAGTCCAATCAATGGCAAAAAGAACTTAAAAGACATAGAGAAACCAATTCATTGTGGATTAAGACTTGGTTCCAATCAATACCGAAAAGAAACTAGAGGAAAAAGAGAAACCAATTCCGTAAGGATTAAGACTTAGTTCCAATCAATTCCTAAAAGAACTTAAAGGACGAAGAGAAACCAATTCCTCAAGGATTAAGACTTGATTCCAATCAATCGCAAAATGAACTTAAAAGACAAAGAGAAACCAATTCATTATGGATAAAGACTTGGTTCCAATCAATACCGAAAAGAATCTAGAGGAAAAAGAGAAACCAATTCCGTAAGGATTAAGACTTAGTTCCAATCAATTACCAAAGAACTTAAAGGACGAAGAGAAACCAATTCCTCAAGGATTAAGACTTGATTCCAATCAATGGCAAAAAGAAGTAAAAGGACAAAGAGAAACCAATTCATTGTGGATTAAGACTTGATTCCAATCAATACCAAAAAGAACCTAGAGGAAAAAGAGAAACCAATTCCTTAAGGATTAAGACTTACTTCCAATCAATTACCAAAAGATCTTAAAGGACAAAGAGAAACCAATTCCTCAAGGATTAATACTTGATTCCAATCAACGGCAAAAAAACTTAAAAGACAAAGAGAAACCAATTCATTATAGATTAAGACCTGATTCCAATCAATACCAAAAAGAACCTAGAGAAAAAGAGAAACCAATTCCGTAAGGATTAAGACTTAGTTCCAATCAATTACCAAAAGAACTTAAAGGACAAAGAGAAACCAATTCCTCAAGGATTAAGACTTGATTCCAATCAATGGCAAAAAGAACTTAAAGAACAAAGGGAAACCAATTCCTTATGGATTAAGACTTGTTTCCAATCAATACCGAAAAGAAACTAGAGGAAAAAGAGAAACCAATTCCGTAAGGATTAAGACTTAGTTCCAATCAATTACCAAAGAACTTAAAGGACAAGGAGAAACCAATTCCTCAAGGATTAAGACTTGAATCCAATCAATGGCAAAAAGAACTTAAAAGACAAAGAGAAACCAATTCATTATGGACTAAGGCTTGATTCCAATCAATACCAAAAAGAAGCTAGAGGAAAAAGAGAAACCTAATCCTTAAGGTTTAAAACTTACTTCCAATCAATTACCAAAAGAACTTAAAGGACAAAGAGAAACTAATTCCTCAAGGATTCAGGCTTGAGTCCAATCAATGGCAAAAAGAACTTAAAGAACAAAGAGAAACCAATTCATCAAGGATGAAGACTTGATTCCAATCAATACCGAAAAAAACTAGAGGAAAAAGAGAAACCAATTCCTTAAGGATTAAGACTTAGTTCCAATCAATTACCAAAAGAACTTAAAGGACAAAGAGAAACCAATTCCTCAAGGATTAAGACTTGATTCCAATCAATGGCAAAAGAACTTAAAAGACACAGAGAAACCAATTCATCAAGGATTAAGACTTGCTTCCAATCAATCTCCAAAAGAACCTAGAGGAAAAAGAGAAACCAATTCCTTAAGGATTAAGACTTACTTCCAATCAATTACCAAAAGATCTTAAAGGACAAAGAGAAACCAATTCCTCAAGGATTAAGACTTGATTCCAATCAATGGCAAAAAGAACTTAACACACCAAGAGAAACCAATTCATTTTAGATGAAGACTTGATTCCAATCAATACCAAAGAACCTAGAGGAAAAAGACAAACCAATCCCTCAAGGATTAAGACTTGATTCCAATCAATTGCCAAAGAACTTAAAGGACAAAGAGAATCCAATTCATTATAGATTAAGACTTGATTCCAATCAATGGCAAAAAGAACATAAAAGACAAAGAGAAACCAATTCATTATGGATAAAGACTTAGTTCCAATCAATTACCAAAAGAACCTAGAGGAAAAAGACAAACCAATTTCTCAAGGATTAAGACTTGATTCCAATCAATGGCAAAAAGAACTTAAAAGACAAAGAGAAACCAATTCATCATGGATTAAGACTTGATTCCAATCAATGGCAAAAGAAGTAGAGGACAAAGAGAAACCATTTCATTGTGGATTAAGACTTGCTTCCAATCAATGGCCAAAAGAACTTAAAGGACAAAGAGAAACCAATTCCTTAAGGATTAAGACTTGATTTCAATCAACGGCAAAAAGAACTTAAACAACGAAGAGAAACCAATTCATTATGGATTAAGGCTTGATTCCATTCAATACCAAAAAGAACCTAGAGGAAAAAGAGAAACCAATTCCTTAAGGATTAAGACTTACTTCCAATCAATTACCAAAAGATCTTAAAGGACCAAGAGAAGCCAATTCCTCAAGGATTAAGACTTGATTCCAATCAATGGCAAAAAGAACTTAAAACACCAAGAGAAACCAAGTCATTATATTTGAAGACTTGATTCCAATCAATACCAAAAAGAATCTAGAGGAAAAAGACAAACCAATTCCTTTAGGATTAAGACTTAGTTCCAATCAATTGCCAAAGAACTTAAAGGACGAAGAGAAACCAATTCCTCAAGGATTAAGACTTGATTCCAATCAATGGCAAAAAGAAGTAAAAAGACATAGAGAAACCAATTCATTGTGGATTAAGTCTTGGTTCCAATCAATTCCAAAAAGAACCTAGACAAAAGGAGAAACCAATTCCTTAAGGATTAAGACTTACTTCCAATCAATTACCAAAAGATCTTAAAGGACAAAGAGAAGCCAATTCCTCAAGGATTAAGACTGGATTCCAATCAATGGCAAAAAGAAAGAAAAAGATAAAGAGAAACCAATCATTATAATAAGACTTGATTCCAATCAATTCCAAAAGAACCAGTAAAAGAGAAACCAATTCATTGTGGGTTAAGACTTGATTCCATTCAATTCCAAAAAGAACCAAGATGAAAAAGAGAAACCAATTCCTTAAGGATTAAGACTTGATTCCAATCAATGGCAAAAAGAACTTAAACAACGAAGAGAAACCAATTCATTACGCATTAAGACTTGATTCCATTCAATACCAAAAAGAACCTAGAGGAAAAACAGAAACCAATTCCTTAAGGATTAAGACTTACTTCCAATCGATTACCAAAAGATCTTAAAGGACAAAGAGAAACCAATTCCTCAAGGATTTAGACTTGATGATTCCAATCAGTGGCAAAAAGAACATAAAACACCAAGAGAAACCAATTCATTATAGATTAAGACTTGATTTCAATCAATGCCAAAAAGAACCTAGAGGAAAAAGGCAAACCAATTCCTTTTTAGGATTAAGACTTAGTTCCAATCAATTACCAAAGAACTCAAAGGACGAAGAGAAACCAATTCCTCAAGGATTAAGACTTGATTCCAATCAATGGCAAAAAGAAGTAAAAAGACATAGAGAAACCAATTCATTGTGGATTAAGACTTGATTCCAATCAATTCGAAATAGAACCTAGAGGAAAAATCGAAACCAATTCCTTAAGGATTAAGACTTGATTTCAATCAATGGCCAAAAGAACTTAAAGGACAAAGAGAAACCAATTCATTACGCATTAAGACTTGATTCCATTCAATACCAAAAAGAACCTAGAGGAAAAAGAGAAACCAATTCCTTAAGGATTAAGACTTACTTCCAATCGATTACCAAAAGATCTTAAAGGACAAAGAGAAACCAATTCGTTAAGGATTTAGACTTGATTCCAATCAGAAGCAAAAGGAACTTAAAACACCAAGAGAAACCAATTCATTATAGATTAAGACTTGATTCCAATCAATACCAAAAAGAAGCAAGAGAAAAAAGACAAACCAATTCCTTAAGGATTAAGACTTAGTTCCAATCAATTACCAAAAAACTTAAAGGACGAAGAGAAACCAATTCCTCAAGGATTAAGACTTGATTCCAATCAATGGCAAAAAGAAGTAAAAGGACATGGAGAAACCAATTCATTGTGGATTAAGACTTGATTCCAATCAATTCCAAAAAGAACCTAGAGGAAAAAGAGAAACCAATTCCTTAAGGATTAAGACTTGATTGCAATCAATGGCAAAAAGAACTTAAACAACGAAGAGAAACCAATTCATTACGCATTAAGACTTGATTCCATTCAATACCTAAAAGAACCTAGAGGAAAAAGAGAAACCAATTCCTTAAGGATTAAAACTTAGTTCCAACCTATTACTAAAAGAACTTAAAGGACAAAGAGAAACCAATTCCTCAAGGATTCAGACTTGAGTCCAATCAATGGCAAAAAGAACTTAAAAGACAAAGAGAAACCAATTCATTTTGGAGAAAGACTTGATTCCAATCAATACCGAAAAGAAACTAGAGGAAAAAGAGAAACCAATTCCGTAAGGAGAAAGACTTAGTTCCAATCAATTACCAAAAGAACTGAAAGGACAATGAGAACCAATTCCTCAAGGATTAAGACTTGATTCCAATCAATGGCAAAAAGAACTTAAAAGACAAAGAGAAACCAATTCATTTTGGATAAAGACTTGATTCCAATCAATGCCGAAATGAAACTAGAGGAAAAAGAGAAACCAATTCCGTAAGGATTAAGACTTAGTTCCAATCAATTACCAAAAGAATTTAAAGCACAAGGAGTAACCAATTCCTCATGGATTAAGACTTGATTCCAATCAATGGCAAAAAGAAGTAAAAAGACATAGAGAAACCATTTCATTGTGGATTAAGACTTGATTCCAATCAATTCCAAAAAGAACCTAGAGGAAAAAGGGAAACCAATTCCTTAAGGATTAATACTTGATTTTAATCAACGGCAAAAAGAACTTAAACAACGAAGAGAAACCAATTCATTATATATTAAGGCTTGATTCCATTCAATACCAAAAAGAACGTAGAGGAAAAAGAGAAACCAACTCCTTAAGGATTAAGACTTACTTCCAATCAATTACCAAAAGATCTTAAAGGACCAAGAGAAGCCACTTCCTCAAGGATTAAGACTTGATTCCAATCAATGGCAAAAACAACTTAAAACACCAAGAGAAACCAAGTCATTATAGATGAAGACTTGATTCCAATCAATACCAAAAAGAATCTGGAGGAAAAAGACAAACCAATTCCTTTAGGATTAAGACTTAGTTCCAATCAATTGCCAAAGAACTTAAAGGACGAAGAGAAACCAATTCCTCAAGGATTAAGACTTGATTCCAATCAATGGCAAAAAGAAGTAAAAAGACATAGAGAAACCAATTCATTGTGGATTAAGACTTGGTTCCAATCAATTCCAAAAAGAACCTAGAGAAAAGGAGAAACCAATTCCTTAAGGATTAAGACTTACTTCCAATCAATTACCAATAGATATTAAAGGACAAAGAGAAGCCAATTCCTCAAGGATTAAGACTTGATTCCAATCAATGGCAAAAAGAAGTAAAAAGACATAGAGAAACCAATTCATTGTGGATTAAGACTTGATTCCAATCAATTCCAAAAAGAACCCAGAGGAAAAATCGAAACCAATTCCTTAAGGATTAAGACTTGATTTCAATCAAGGCGACAAGAACTTAAAAGACAAAGAGAAACCAATTCATTATGGATAAAGACTTGATTCCAATCAATACCGAAAAGAAACTATAGGAAAAAGAGAAACCAATTCCTTAAGGATTAAAACTTAGTTCCAACCAATTACCAAAAGAACTTAAAGGACAAAGAGAAACCAATTCCTCAAGGATTCAGACTTGAGTCCAATCAATGGCAAAAAGAGCTTAAAAGACAAAGAGAAACCAATTCATTTTGGATAAAGACTTGATTCCAATCAATACCGAAAAGAAACTAGAGGAAAAAGAGAAACCAATTCCGTAAGGATTAACACTTACTTCCAATCAATTACCAAAAGATCTTAAAGGACAAAGAGAAACCAATTCCTCAAGGATTAAGACTTGATTCCAATCAATGGCAAAAAGAAGTAAAAAGACATAGAGAAACCAATTCAATGTGGATTAAGACTTGGTTCCAATCAATTCCAAAAAGAACCTAGAGAAAAGGAGAAACCAATTCCTTAAGGATTAAGACTTACTTCCAATCAATTACCAAAAGATCTTAAAGGACAAAGAGAAGCCAATTCCTCAAGGATTAAGACTTGATTCCAATCAATGGCAAAAAGAACTTAAAACACCAAGAGAAACCAATTCATTATAGATGAAGACTTGATTCCAATCAATACCAAAAAGAACCTAGAGGAAAAAGACAAACCAATTCCTTAAGGATTAAGACTTAGTTCCAATCAATTGCCAAAGAACTTAAAGGACGAAAAGAAACCAATTCCTCAAGGATTAAGACTTGATTCCAATCAATGGCAAAAAGAACTTAAAAGACAAAGAGAAACCAATTCATTATGGATGAAGACTTGATTCCAATCAATACCGAAAAGAAACTATAGGAAAAACAGAAACCAATTCCTTAAGGATTAAAACTTAGTTCCAACCAATTACCAAAAGAACTTAAAGGACAAAGAGAAACCAATTCCTGAAGGATTAAGACTTGATTCCAATCAATGGCAAAAAGAAGTAAAAAGACATAGAGAAACCAATTCATTGTGGATTAAGACTTGGTTCCAATCAATTCCAAAAAGAACCTAGATAAAAGGAGAAACCAATTCCTTAAGGATTAAGACTTACTTCCAATCAATTACCAAAAGATCTTAAAGGACAAAGAGAAGCCAATTCCTCAAGGATTAAGACTTGATTCCAATCAATGGCAAAAAGAACTTAAAACACAAAGAGAAACCAATTCATTATAGATGAAGGCTTGATTCCAATCAATACCAAAAAGAACCTAGAGGAAAAAGACAAACCAATCCCTTAAGGATTAAGACTTAGTTCCAATCAATTGCCAAAGAACTTAAAGGACGAAGAGAAACCAATTCCTCAAGGATTAAGACTTGATTCCAATCAATGGCAAAAAGAACTTAAAAGACAAAGAGAAACCAATTCATTATGGATAAAGACTTGATTCCAATCAATACCGAAACGAAACTAGAGGAAAAAGAGAAACCAATTCCGTAAGGATTAAGACTTAGTTCCAATTAATTACCAAAAGAATTTAAAGGACAAGGAGTAGCCAATTCCTCATGGATTAAGACTTGATTCCAATCAATGGCAAAAAGAAGTAAAAAGACATAGAGAAACCATTTCATTGTGGATTAAGGCTTGATTCCAATCAATTCCAAAAAGAACCTAGAGGAAAAAGGGAAACCAATTCCTTAAGGATTAAGACTTGATTTCAATCAACGGCAAAAAGAACTTAAACAACGAAGAGAAACCAATTCATTATGGATTAAGGCTTGATTCCATTCAATACCAAAAGAACCTAGAGGAAAAAGAGAAACCAATTCCTTAAGGATTAAGACTTACTTCCAATCAATTACCAAAAGATCTTAAAGGACCAAGAGAAGCCAATTCCTCAAGGATTAAGACTTGATTCCAATCAATGGCAAAAAGAACTTAAAACACCAATAGAAACGAAGTCATTATATATGAAGACTTGATTCCAATCAATACCAAAAAGAATCTAGAGGAAAAAGACAAACCAATTCCTTTAGGATTAAGACTTAGTTCCAATCAATTGCCAAAGAACTTAAAGGACGAAGAAAAACCAATTCCTCAAGGATTAAGACTTGATTCCAATCAATGGCAAAAAGAAGTAAAAAGACATAGAGAAACCAATTCATTGTGGATTAAGACTTGGTTCCAATCAATTCCAAAAAGAACCTAGATAAAAGGAGAAACCAATTCCTTAAGGATTAAGACTTACTTCCAATCAATTACCAAAAGATCTTAAAGGACAAAGAGAAGCCAATTCCTCAAGGATTAAGACTTGATTCCAATCAATGGCAAAAAGAACTTAAAACACAAAGAGAAACCAATTCATTATAGATGAAGGCTTGATTCCAATCAATACCAAAAAGAACCTAGAGGAAAAAGACAAACCAATCCCTTAAGGAATAAGACTTAGTTCCAATCAATTGCCAAAGAACTTAAAGGACGAAGAGAAACCAATTCCTCAAGGATTAAGACTTGATTCCAATCAATGGCAAAAAGAACTTAAAGACAAAGAGAAACCAATTCATTATGGATAAAGACTTGATTCCAATCAATACCGAAACGAAACTAGAGGAAAAAGAGAAACCAATTCCGTAAGGATTAAGACTTAGTTCCAATTAATTACCAAAAGAATTTAAAGGACAAGGAGTAGCCAATTCCTCATGGATTAAGACTTGATTCCAAGCAATGGCAAAAAGAAGTAAAAAGACATAGAGAAACCATTTCATTGTGGATTAAGGCTTGATTCCAATCAATTCCAAAAAGAACCTAGAGGAAAAAGGGAAACCAATTCCTTAAGGATTAAGACTTGATTTCAATCAACGGCAAAAAGAACTTAAACAACGAAGAGAAACCAATTCATTATGGATTAAGGCTTGATTCCATTCAATACCAAAAAGAACCTAGAGGAAAAAGAGAAACCAATTCCTTAAGGATTAAGACTTACTTCCAATCAATTACCAAAAGATCTTAAAGGACCAAGAGAAGCCAATTCCTCAAGGATTAAGACTTGATTCCAATCAATGGCAAAAAGAACTTAAAACACCAATAGAAACGAAGTCATTATATATGAAGACTTGATTCCAATCAATACCAAAAAGAATCTAGAGGAAAAAGACAAACCAATTCCTTTAGGATTAAGACTTAGTTCCAATCAATTGCCAAAGAACTTAAAGGACGAAGAAAAACCAATTCCTCAAGGATTAAGACTTGATTCCAATCAATGGCAAAAAGAAGTAAAAAGACATAGAGAAACCAATTCATTGTGGATTAAGACTTGGCTCCAATCAATTCCAAAAAGAACCTAGAGAAAAGGAGAAACCAATTCCTTAAGGATTAAGACCTACTTCCAATCAATTACCAAAAGATCTTAAAGGACAAAGAGGAGCCAATTCCTCAAGGATTAAGACTTGATTCCAATCAATGGCAAAAAGAACTTAAAACACAAAGAGAAACCAATTCATTATAGATGAAGACTTGATTCCAATCAATACCAAAAAGAACCTAGAGGAAAAAGACAAACCAATCCCTTAAGGATTAAGACTTAGTTCCAATCAATTGCCAAAGAACTTAAAGGACGAAGAGAAACCAACTCCTCAAGGATTAAGACTTGATTCCAATCAATGGCAAAAAGAACTTAAAAGACAAAGAGAAACCAATTCATTATGGATAAAGACTTGATTCCAATCAATACTGAAACGAAACTAGAGGAAAAAGAGAAACCAATTCCGTAAGGATTAAGACTTAGTTCCAATCAATTACCAAAAGAATTTAAAGGACAAGGAGTAACCAATTCCTCATGGATTAAGACTTGATTCCAATCAATGGCAAAAAGAAGTAAAAAGACATAGAGAAACCATTTCATTGTGGATTAAGACTTGATTCCAATCAATTCCAAAAAGAACCTAGAGGAAAAAGGGAAACCAATTCCTTAAGGATTAAGACTTGATTTCAATCAACGGCAAAAAGAACTTAAACAACGAAGAGAAACCAATTCATTATGGATTAAGGCTTGATTCCATTCAATACCAAAAAGAACCTAGAGGAAAAAGAGAAACCAATTCCTTAAGGATTAAGACTTACTTCCAATCAATTACCAAAAGATCTTAAAGGACCAAGAGAAGCCAATTCCTCAAGGATTAAGACTTGATTCCAATCAATGGCAAAAAGAACTTAAAACACCAAGAGAAACCAAGTCATTATATATGAAGACTTGATTCCAATCAATACCAAAAAGAATCTAGAGGAAAAAGACAAACCAATTCCTTTAGGATTAAGACTTAGTTCCAATCAATTGCCAAAGAACTTAAAGGACGAAGAGAAACCAATTCCTCAAGGATTAAGACTTGATTCCAATCAATGGCAAAAAGAAGTAAAAAGACATAGAGAAACCAATTCATTGTGGATTAAGACTTGGTTCCAATCAATTCCAAAAAGAACCTAGAGAAAAGGAGAAACCAATTCCTTAAGGATTAAGACTTACTTCCAATCAATTACCAAAAGATCTTAAAGGACAAAGAGAAGCCAATTCCTCAAGGATTAAGACTGGATTCCAATCAATGGCAAAAAGAAGTAAAAGAGAAACCAATTCATTTTGGGTTAAGACTTGATTCCAATCAATTCCAAAAAGAACCAAGAAGAAAAAGAGAAACCAATTCCTTAAGGATTAAGACTTGATTCCAATCAATGGCAAAAAGAACTTAAACAACGAAGAGAAACCAATTCATTACGCATTAAGACTTGATTCCATTCAATACCAAAAAGAACCTAGAGGAAAAAAAGAAACCAATTCCTTAAGGATTAAGACTTACTTCCAATCAATTACCAAAAGATCTTAAAGGACAAAGAGAAACCAATTCCTCAAGGATTTAGACTTGATGATTCCAATCAGTGGCAAAAAGAACATAAAACACCAAGAGAAACCAATTCATTATAGATTAAGACTTGATTTCAATCAATGCCAAAAAGAACCTAGAGGAAAAAGAGAAACCAATTCCTTTTTAGGATTAAGACTTAGTTCCAATCAATTACCAAAGAACTCAAAGGACGAAGAGAAACCAATTCCTCAAGGATTAAGACTTGATTCCAATCAATGGCAAAAAGAAGTAAACAGACATAGAGAAACCAATTCATTGTGGATTAAGACTTGATTCCAATCAATTCGAAAAAGAACCTAGAGGAAAAATCGAAACCAATTCCTTAAGGATTAAGACTTGATTTCAATCAATGGCGAAAAGAACTTAAACAACGAAGAGAAACCAATTCATTACGCATTAAGACTTGATTCCATTCAATACCAAAAAGAACCTAGAGGAAAAAGAGAAACCAATTCCTTAAGGATTAAGACTTACTTCCAATCGATTACTAAAAGATCTTAAAGGACATAGAGAAACCAATTCCTCAAGGATTTAGACTTGATTCCAATCAGAGGCAAAAAGAACTTAAAACACCAAGAGAAACCAATTCATTATAGATTAAGACTTGATTCCAATCAATACCAAAAAGAACCTAGAGGAAAAAGACAAACCAATTCCTTAAGGATTAAGACTTAGTTCCAATCAATTACCAAAAAACTTAAAGGACGAAGAGAAACCAATTCCTCAAGGATTAAGACTTGATTCCAATCAATGGCAAAAAGAAGTAAAAAGACATGGAGAAACCAATTCCTTGTGGATTAAGACTTGATTCCAATCAATTCCAAAAAGAACCTAGAGGAAAAAGAGAAACCAATTCCTTAAGGATTAAGACTTGATTGCAATCAATGGCAAAAAGAACTTAAACAACGAAGAGAAACCAATTCATTACGCATTAAGACTTGATTCCATTCAATACCAAAAAGAACCTAGAGGAAAAAGAGAAACCAATTCCTTAAGGATTAAAACTTAGTTCCAACCTATTACCAAAAGAACTTAAAGGACAAAGAGAAACCAATTCCTCAAGGATTCAGACTTGAGTCCAATCAATGGCAAAAAGAACTTAAAAGACAAAGAGAAACCAATTCATTTTGGAGAAAGACTTGATTCCAATCAATACCGAAAAGAAACTAGAGGAAAAAGAGAAACCAATTCCGTAAGGATAAAGACTTAGTTCCAATCAATTACCAAAAGAACTGAAAGGACAATGAGAACCAATTCCTCAAGGATTAAGACTTGATTCCAATCAATGGCAAAAAGAACTTAAAAGACAAAGAGAAACCAATTCATTTTGGATAAAGACTTGATTCCAATCAATGCCGAAATGAAACTAGAGGAAAAAGAGAAACCAATTCCGTAAGGATTAAGACTTAGTTCCAATCAATTACCAAAAGAATTTAAAGGACAAGGAGTAACCAATTCCTCATGGATTAAGACTTGATTCCAATCAATGGCAAAAAGAAGTAAAAAGACATAGAGAAACCATTTCATTGTGGATTAAGACTTGATTCCAATCAATTCCAAAAAGAACCTAGAGGAAAAAGGGAAACCAATTCCTTAAGGATTAAGACTTGATTTCAATCAACGGCAAAAAGAACTTAAACAACGAAGAGAAACCAATTCATTATGGATTAAGGCTTGATTCCATTCAATACCAAAAAGAACCTAGAGGAAAAAGAGAAACCAATTCCTTAAGGATTAAGACTTACTTCCAATCAATTACCAAAAGATCTTAAAGGACCAAGAGAAGCCAATTCCTCAAGGATTAAGACTTGATTCCAATCAATGGCAAAAAGAACTTAAAAGGCAAAGAGAAACCAATTCATTATGCATAAAGACTTGATTCCAATCAATAACGAAAAGAAACTATAGGAAAAACAGAAACCAATTCCTTAAGGATTAAAACTTAGTTCCAACCAATTACCAAAAGAACTTAAAGGACAAAGAGAAACCAATTCCTCAAGGATTCAGGCTTGAGTCCAATCAATGGCAAAAAGAACTTAAAAGACAAAGAGAAACCAATTCATTTTGGATAAAGACTTGATTCCAATCAATACCGAAAAGAAACTAGAGGAAAAAGAGAAACAAATTCCGTAAGGATTAAGACTTAGTTCCAATCAATTACCAAAAGAACTTAAAGGACAAAGAGAAACCAATTCCTCAAGGATTAAGACTTGATTCCAATCAATGGCAATAAGAAGTAAAAAGACATAGAGAAACCAATTCATTGTGGATTAAGACTTGGTTCCAATCAATTCCAAAAAGAACCTAGAGAAAAGGAGAAACCAATTCATTAAGGATTAAGACTTGCTTCCAATCAATTACCAAAAGATCTTAAAGGACAAAGAGAAGCCAATTCCTCAAGGATTAAGACTTGATTCCAATCAATGGCAAAAAGAACTTAAAACACAAAGAGAAACCAATTCGTTATAGATGAAGACTTGATTCCAATCAATACCAAAAAGAACCTAGAGGAAAAAGAGAAACCAATTCCTTAAGGATTAAGACTTGATTCCAATCAATGGCGAAAAGAAATTAAACAACGAAGAGAAACCAATTCATTACGCATTAAGACTTGATTCCATTCAATACCAAAAAGAACCTAGAGGAAAAAGAGAAACCAATTCCTTAAGGATTAAAGACTTTCTTCCAATCGATTGCCAAAAGATCTTAAAGGACAAAGAGAAACCAATTCCTCAAGGATTTAGGCTTGATTCCAATCAGAGGCAAAAGGAACTTAAAACACCAAGAGAAACCAATTCATTATAGATTAAGACTTGATTCCACTCAATACCAAAAAGAACCTAGAGGAAGGAGACAAAACAATTCCTTAACGATTAACACTTAGTTCCAATCAATTACCAAAAGAACTTAAAGGACAATGAGAAACCAATTCCTCAAGGATTAAGACTTGATTCCAATCAATGGCAAAAAGAAGTAAAAAGACATAGAGAAACCAATTCATTGTGGATTAAGACTTGATTCCAATTAATTCCAAAAAGAACCTAGAGGAAAAAGAGAAACCAATTCCTTAAGGATTAAGACTTGATTCCAATCAATGGCGAAAAGAACTTAAACAACGAAGAGAAACTAATTCATTACGCATTAAGACTTGATTCCATTCAATACCAAAAAGAACCTAGAGGAAAAAGGGAAACCAATTCCTTAAGGATTAAGACTTACTTCCAATCGATTACCAAAAGATCTTAAAGGACAAAGAGAAACCAATTCCTCAAGGATTTAGACTTGATTCCAATCAGAGGCAAAAAGAACTTAAAACACCAAGAGAAACCAATTCATTATAGATTAAGACTTGATTCCAATCAATACCAAAAAGAACCTAGAGGAAAAAGACAAACCAATTCCTTAAGGAATAAGACTTAGTTCCAATCAATTACCAAAAAACTTAAAGGACGAAGAGAAACCAATTCCTCAAGGATTAAGACTTGATTCCAATCAATGGCAAAAAGAAGTAAAAAGACATGGAGAAACCAATTCCTTGTGGATTAAGACTTGATTCCAATCAATTCCAAAAAGAACCTAGAGGAAAAAGAGAAACCAATTCCTTAAGGATTAAGACTTGATTGCAATCAATGGCAAAAAGAACTTAAACAACGAAGAGAAACCAATTCATTACGCATTAAGACTTGATTCCATTCAATACCAAAAAGAACCTAGAGGAAAAAGAGAAACCAATTCCTTAAGGATTAAAACTTACTTCCAATCGATTACTAAAAGAACTTAAAGGACAAAGAGAAACCAATTCCTCAAGGATTCAGACTTGAGTCCAATCAATGGCAAAAAGAACTTAAAAGACAAAGAGAAACCAATTCATTTTGGAGAAAGACTTGATTCCAATCAATACCTAAAAGAAACTAGAGGAAAAAGAGAAACCAATTCCGTAAGGATAAAGACTTAGTTCCAATCAATTACCAAAAGAACTGAAAGGTGTAACACCCTACTAATTTAATGTTATGCTTAAGTCATAGCATAAAATTAAGTAGATTGTGTTACTGTGTTAATGCTATGCTATGCTAAAAGTGAAACGAATTCAACTGAATATCGTAAAGATGAGAATAATACAATAACATTACTGAATACGTGCTTATATATATATTTATGTACATAGCAGAAGCCTCTGCTTTAGTTTATATACAATGTATCAAAACGAGGAGGGCCGTGTACCAAAAGACATAAGGCCTATGTAAGTCAACCTGATCCTATATGGTCCTCAGAGAACATTTCAAAAAAAAAAACCTACCACTAGGTCTATAACCCAAGGCTGCATGCTGCCAAAAGAGGGTCATGCTATACAATCAAGCTTCTGGTGATCTACTCGATCAGGTAGTAGCCGTTGGCCATACCTGGCCCTTGGTGAGTAGTCCATACTGGGTCCGGAGGAGGAGGATGATGAGCCGGTGGCCTCTAACGGGTCGCTCTCGGAGCTGAGTGGGATGTCGAGTACTACCTGCGGAGGTGATTCTAGCGCAGGATCGGCATGAGCTACAGGTACTGCAGGTGCAGGGGGTGCTGGCGGAGGGTGTGCCACATGTAGTGGGACCGCAAAGTAAGGGGTGGCAGGATCAAAAGCGGGATGGTGCAAAGGGACGGCAAAGTTCCTATCACTAAAAAGATAAAGACTGAATCGCAAGAGCCGGCTTATGTACAACGAGCCTCATCACGGGTCATGGTGAATTCGCAAGTCGTGCACCTCAACGAAGAGGGTAGCTGTCGCGTCCATCGTCCACGTCTGAGAATGAGGCGGAAATGCAAAGCGAGATGAGAATTTGGATAAATTCTCAGTAGGGGTCGTGCATGACGTTTAACTAACGTCGCGTTCATTCTCAGCTGCCTCGGGTTTTATTTAATTATAAAATTATGAGATTAAACTTAACTATTCATAATTGATAAAGTTGAGAAAATGTCCGGTCCGGAAAGTGTGGTCCGATTTTACTTTAGCTTGAGATAAGGAACAGATTCAACTATTATCAATGATACACAGTATAATTGGCAGAATAAATGAACATATGCTGTAAGTAAAACATGATAAACTGTAAATAACATGTAATCATGTACTTAATGCAATCATGCAAAACTTGCTCTTGAACTTTCCTTTGCTCGTATACTTTCTTCATTACTCATCAACTTTTCCATGACTTTCATCATTTTCCATCACTTGGTCCCCTGGGAGTTCTTGGCCATTTTAGACTCCTGGGTAATAGTCTGCTTATCAGGATCGAGCTCGTTCCTATACAGGGATGGCCGGGTTTACTTTCCCCGACGTCCCCACCGATCTATTCCCCTTAACTTTTTATCCGGGGCTGGCCCAAGTATCATGGAACTTTCATCATAACATATTCTTTGGGTTTCTCATAACATAACTTTCATGGCTTGCTTGAAAATGCACATGCATCTATATGTACATCATATATATATATATCATAACTTATTCATATACTATACTGCAATTTTGGCGGCATAACGGAACGTGTCCGCTTCCCCATGAATAGTGCCAGCCAACCAATATAGTTACACAATTTGCAATTTCAATATAGAGCAGCAATTATGCACATACATTCATAAATTCATTCATAGCTTCAACAAGCTTCAATAGAACTTTTAACTGATTCTGCCCGGTTATGGTATAGCCCACCTTTATTTCAATGTAACTCCTTTAAACCTGATTTTCGGATATGTTGTAGCCTTATATGTCTAGTTTCTAACCTTTTTCGTCCCATCTAATTTTGATATCTATAGCTCAGGTTATTCAGGTTTTATCCCGGCCTGCCTAGTAGATAGCCAGAATTGTCCACTCAAAAGTAAAAATCTACTAAAAATCGAAAACTGGCTCAAATGATACGAAATCGGTCTCATATTAAAGCTGATAGAACCATATTTCACTTGCAAAAAGTCCCATTCCATTTGACCTAGTAGGGCTCGAGTTATAAGCCCCGAAACTTAACCTTCCTGAACTGCTCTGTTTTGGCTCGGTTTGGACATAGGTTAACTTCTTCAAATCACTGGGAACAAATAGGATAGTAACAAACTCGAAATTTCTGGGTAGGATGTTCTCCTATGTGTAAGCTTTCCAACAAAATTAGTTTCACTCAATTTGGAGTTGTATAGGGTGAGTTACACCCTTTTCAACCCATACTGCCCGGGTGGATGTCCTGATGCCTAGGTCAGACTTCAAAAATTCATATCTCTCTCAATATTGCTCCAATGGTCTTATATGATATATGTGTAGAAAGCCTAGATGTCTAGTTTTGCATAAAAATGGTTTCATTGAGTTTGAACGGCGGGAGGCGGAGCCGTACACTCTGCATGCAGACTGCCGGAGGTTTTGAGTTTCCCAGACTCTCAACTCCTCCATATCTGCATCCTTTCTTGTTTCCCATTTCAACTTTAATTTCACAAACAGTCAATAAACCAGCCACAGTTCACTATGAATCATTCAGTCAATATATCAGAATTGAAGAATTGAACCACCGATAATCATTCAAAATCAGAAAAACCAGAACAGGAATAAAAACCTCTACCTCTTGCTTTGAGTTTGAATAGTAGAGCTGGGCTGAACTTGAAGGCTGGTTAGAGTGGGAGAGTTGAGAAGAGGAAAGGGAGCTGAGCTGATGAAGAGAAGCAACGTAAGAAAAATGAGCTGAAGAGGCAGGAGGAGAACACATATATATAGACAAAGCTTCGAAGTGGTAGTTAGAATGAGTGGCTTTGATTGGATGAAATTTTGTGGGCAAGGTTCAACCATGTCTCCCTCTTTTGTGTTAAAATTGCTCTCCACGTCGCCAGAGAAGTGAAACTCGCTTCCAGCGAATCTGACCTTGACATCGGAACTCGTGTGCTTCCTAAAGTCGGAATTCGTGCATGGTCAAGTCGGAAATCGTAATAATCATCTTGTTTTATTCAAGATTGGAGAGTAAAGTCGGAACTCGGAATTCGTAAGGTACAATCACCTTTAAATCGAAGGTCAGGGGCCAGAATGTGAAACCAAAACACTCGAACCCGGAAGTCGGAAATCATAGGATCTCGGCATTCTATCTTGATATCGGAACTCGTGAAAATTCTTGGTTGAACTCGGAAATCCAATTCAGATAAACTCGGAAGTCGTATTCGTGTCCATCTTGAATCAACTAAGGTCGGAAATCGGATATCATGTTCGTCCCAACTCGAGAATGAAGTCGGAAAACGGAAAATGCAGTCAGTCCTTTTTCTTAAGCCTTGGAAACGAAATCGGAAATCGAAGCTAATACAAATGTCGGAATTCGGAATTTATTTGAAAGTTAAAGACAAACTCGGAATTCGGGTAAACGAGATCGGAAGTAGGAATTTATAGACAAACTCGGAAATCGGAATTTTCAACATTAAATGAGATCGGAAGTACGAAATCGGACGTTACAGAAGTAAGTCTTAATCCTTAAGGAATTGGTTTCTCCTTTTCTCTAGGTTCTTTTTGGAATTGATTGGAACCAAGTCTTAATCCACAATGAATTGGTTTCTCTATGTCGTTTTACTTCTTTTTGCCATTGATTGGAATCAAGTCTTAATCCTTGAGGAATTGGTTTCTCTTTGTCCTTTAAGTTCTTTTGGTAATTGATTGGAACTAAGTCTTAATCCTTACGGAATTGGTTTCTCTTTTTCCTCTAGTTTCTTTTCGGTATTGATTGGAATCAATTCTTCATCTATAATGAATTGGTTTCTCTTCGTGTTTTAAGTTCTTTTTGCCATTGATTGGAATCAGGTCTTAATCCTTGAGGAATTGGCTTCTCTTTGTCCTTTAAGATCTTTTGGTAATTGATTGGAAGTATGTCTTAATCCTTAAGGAATTGGTTTCTCCTTTTCTCTAGGTTCTTTTTGGAATTGATTGGAACCAAGTCTTAATCCACAATGAATTGGTTTCTCTATGTCTTTTTACTTCTTTTTGCCATTGATTGGAATCAAGTCTTAATCCTTGAGGAATTTGTTTCTCTTTGTCCTTTAAGTTCTTTTGGTAATTGATTGGAACTAAGTCTTAATCCTTACGGAATTGGTTTCTCTTTTTCCTCTAGTTTCTTTTCGGTATTGATTGGAATCAAGTCTTTATCCAAAATGAATTGGTTTCTCTTGGTGTTTTAAGTTCTTTTTGCCATTGATTGGAATCAAGTCTTAATCCTTGAGGAATTGGTTTCTCTTTGTCCTTTAAGTTCTTTTGGTAATTGATTGGAACTAAGTTTTAATCCTTAAGGAATTGGTTTCTCTTTTACCTATAGTTTCTATTCGGTATTGATTGGAATCAAGTCTTTATCCATAATGAATTGGTTTCTCTTTGTCTTTTAAGTTCTTTTTGCCATTGATTGGAATCAAGTCTTAATCCTTGAGGAATTGGTTTCTCTTCGTCCTTTAAGTTCTTTGGCAATTGATTGGAACTAAGTCTTAATCCTTAAGGAATTGGTTTGTCTTTTTCCTCTAGGTTCTTTTTGGTATTGATTGGAATCAAGTCTTCATCTATAATGAATTGGTTTCTCTTGGTGTTTTAAGTTCTTTTTGCCATTGATTGGAATCAAGTCTTAATCCTTGAGGAATTGGTTTCTCTTTGTCCTTTAAGTTCTTTTGGTAATTGATTGGAACTAAGTCTTAATCCTTACGGAATTGGTTTCTCTTTTTCCTCTAGTTTCTTTTCGGTATTGATTGGAATCAAGTCTTTATCCAAAATGAATTGGTTTCTCTTTGTCTTTTAAGTTCTTTTTGCCATTGATTGGACTCAAGTCTGAATCCTTGAGGAATTGGTTTCTCTTTGTCCTTTAAGTTCTTTTGGTAATTGGTTGGAACTAAGTTTTAATCCTTAAGGAATTGGTTTCTCTTTTTCCTATAGTTTCTTTTCGGTATTGATTGGAATCAAGTCTTTATCCATAATGAATTGGTTTCTCTTTGTCCTTTAAGTTCTTTTGGTAATTGATTGGAACTAAGTCTTAATCCTTACGGAATTGGTTTCTCTTTTTCCTCTAGTTTCTTTTTGGTATTGATTGGAATCAAGTCTTCATCTATAATGAATTGGTTTCTCTTGGTGTTTTAAGTTCTTTTTGCCATTGATTGGAATCAGGTCTTAATCCTTGAGGAATTGGCTTCTCTTTGTCCTTTAAGATCTTTTGGTAATTGATTGGAAGTAAGTCTTAATCCTTAAGGAATTGGTTTCTCCTTTTCTCTAGGTTCTTTTTGGAATTGATTGGAACCAAGTCTTAATCCACAATGAATTGGTTTCTCTATGTGTTTTTACTTCTGTTTGCCATTGATTGGAATCAAGTCTTAATCCTTGAGGAATTGGTTTCTCTTTGTCCTTTAAGTTCTTTTGGTAATTGATTGGAACTAAGTCTTAATCCTTACGGAATTGGTTTCTCTTTTCTCTCTAGTTTCTTTTCGTCATTGATTGGAATCAAGTCTTCATCTATAATGAATTGGTTTCTCTTGGTGTTTTAAGTTCTTTTTGCCATTGATTGGAATCAGGTCTTAATCCTTGAGGAATTGGCTTCTCTTTGTCCTTTAAGATCTTTTGGTAATTGATTGGAAGTAAGTCTTAATCCTTAAGGAATTGGTTTCTCCTTTTCTCTAGGTTCTTTTTGGAATTGATTGGAACCAAGTCTTAATCCACAATGAATTGGTTTCTCTTTTACTTCTTTTTGCCATTGATTGGAATCAAGTCTTAATCCTTGAGGAATTGGTTTCTCTTTGTCCTTTAAGTTCTTTTGGTAATTGATTGGAACTAAGTCTTACTCCTTACGGAATTGGTTTCTATTTTTCCTCTAGTTTCTTTTCGGTATTGATTGGAATCAATTCTTCATCTATAATGAATTGGTTTCTCTTAGTGTTTTAAGTTCTTTTTGCCATTGATTGGAATCAGGTCTTAATCCTTGAGGAATTGGCTTCTCTTTGTCCTTTAAGATCTTTTGGTAATTGATTGGAAGTATGTCTTAATCCTTAAGGAATTGGTTTCTCCTTTTCTCTAGGTTCTTTTTGGAATTGATTGGAACCAAGTCTTAATCCACAATGAATTGGTTTCTCTATGTCTTTTTACTTCTTTTTGCCATTGATTGGAATCAAGTCTTAATCCTTGAGGAATTGGTTTCTCTTTGTCCTTTAAGTTCTTTTGGTAATTGATTGGAACTAAGTCTTAATCCTTACGGAATTGGTTTCTCTTTTTCCTCTAGTTTCTTTCGGTATTGATTGGAATCAAGTCTTTATCCAAAATGAATTGGTTTCTCTTTGTCTTTTAAGTTCTTTTTGCCATTGATTGGACTCAAGTCTGAATCCTTGAGGAATTGGTTTCTCTTTGTCCTTTAAGTTCTTTTGGTAATTGGTTGGAACTAAGTTTTAATCCTTAAGGAATTGGTTTCTCTTTTACCTATAGTTTCTATTCGGTATTGATTGGAATCAAGTCTTTATCCATAATGAATTGGTTTTTCTTTGTCTTTTAAGTTCTTTTTGCCATTGATTGGAATCAAGTATTAATCCTTGAGGAATTGGTTTCTCTTTGTCCTTTAAGTTCTTTGGCAATTGATTGGAACTAAGTCTTAATCCTTAAGGAATTGGTTTGTCTTTTTCCTCTAGGTTCTTTTTGGTATTGATTGGAATCAAGTCTTCATCTATAATGAATTGGTTTCTCTTGGTGTTTTAAGTTCTTTTTGCCATTGATTGGAATCAAGTCTTAATCCTTGAGGAATTGGTTTCTCTTTGTCCTTTAAGTTCTTTTGGTAATTGATTGGAACTAAGTCTTAATCCTTAAGGAATTGGTTTCTCTTTTTCCTCTAGTTTCTTTTCGGTATTGATTGGAATCAAGTCTTTATCCATAATGAATTGGTTTCTCTTTGTCTTTTAAGTTCTTTTTGCCATTGATTGGAATCAAGTCTTAATCCTTGAGGAATTGGCTTCTCTTTGTCCTTTAAGATCTTTTGGTAATTGATTGGAAGTAAGTCTTAATCCTTAAGGAATTGGTTTCTCCTTTTCTCTAGGTTCTTTTTGGAATTGATTGGAACCAAGTCTTAATCCACAATGAATTGGTTTCTCTATGTCTTTATGCTCTTTTTGCCATTGATTGGAATCAAGTCTTAATCCTTGAGGAATTGGTTTCTCTTTGTCCTTTAAGTTCTTTTGGTAATTGATTGGAACTAAGTCTTAATCCTTACGGAATTGGTTTCTCTTTTTCCTCTAGTTTCTTTTAAATTGATTGGAATCAAGTCTTTATCCAAAATGAATTGGTTTCTCTTTGTCTTTTAAGTTCTTTTTGCCATTGATTGGACTCAAGTCTGAATCCTTGAGGAATTGGTTTCTCTTTGTCCTTTAAGTTCTTTTGGTAATTGATTGGAACTAAGTTTTAATCCTTAAGGAATTGGTTTCTCTTTTTCCTATAGTTTCTATTCGGTATTGATTGGAATCAAGTCTTTATCCATAATGAATTGGTTTCTCTTTGTCTTTTAAGTTCTTTTTGCCATTGATTGGAATCAAGTCTTAATCCTTGAGGAATTGGTTTCTCTTTGTCCTTTAAGTTCTTTGGCAATTGATTGGAACTAAGTCTTAATCCTTAAGGAATTGGTTTGTCTTTTTCCTCTAGGTTCTTTTGGTATTGATTGGAATCAAGTCTTCATCTATAATGAATTGGTTTCTCTTGGTGTTTTAAGTTCTTTTTGCCATTGATTGGAATCAAGTCTTAATCCTTGAGGAATTGGCTTCTCTTTGTCCTTTAAGATCTTTTGGTAATTGATTGGAAGTAAGTCTTAATCCTTAAGGAATTGGTTTCTCCTTTTCTCTAGGTTCTTTTTGGAATTGATTGGAACCAAGTCTTAATCCACAATGAATTGGTTTCTCTATGTCTTATTACTTCTTTTTGCCATTGATTGGAATCAAGTCTTAATCCTTGAGGAATTGGTTTCTCTTTGTCCTTTAAGTTCTTTTGGCAATTGATTGGAACTAAGTCTTAATCCTTAAGGAATTGGTTTGTCTTTTTCCTCTAGGTTCTTTTTGGTATTGATTGGAATCAAGTCTTCATCTATAATGAATTGGTTTCTCTTGGTGTTTTAAGTTCTTTTTGCCATTGATTGGAATCAGGTCTTAATCCTTGAGGAATTGGCTTCTCTTTGTCCTTTAAGATCTTTTGGTAATTGATTGGAAGTAAGTCTTAATCCTTAAGGAATTGGTTTCTCCTTTTCTCTAGGTTCTTTTTGGAATTGATTGGAACCAAGTCTTAATCCACAATGAATTGGTTTCTCTATGTCTTTTTACTTCTTTTTGCCATTGATTGGAATCAAGTCTTAATCCTTGAGGAATTGGTTTCTCTTTGTCCTTTAAGTTCTTTGGCAATTGATTGGAACTAAGTCTTAATCCTTAAGTAATTGGTTTGTCTTTTTCCTCTAGGTTCTTTTTGGTATTGATTGGAATCAAGTCTTCATCTATAATGAATTGGTTTCTCTTGGTGTTTTAAGTTCTTTTTGCCATTGATTGGAATCAGGTCTTAATCCTTGAGGAATTGGCTTCTCTTTGTCCTTTAAGATCTTTTGGTAATTGATTGGAAGTAAGTCTTAATCCTTAAGGAATTGGTTTCTCCTTTTCTCTAGGTTCTTTTTGGAATTGATTGGAACCAAGTCTTAATCCACAATGAATTGGTTTCTCTATGTCGTTTTACTTCTTTTTGCCATTGATTGGAATCAAGTCTTAATCCTTGAGGAATTGGTTTCTCTTTGTCCTTTAAGTTCTTTTGGTAATTGATTGGAACTAAGTCTTACTCCTTACGGAATTGGTTTCTATTTTTCCTCTAGTTTCTTTTCGGTATTGATTGGAATCAATTCTTCATCTATAATGAATTGGTTTCTCTTAGTGTTTTAAGTTCTGTTTGCCATTGATTGGAATCAGGTCTTAATCCTTGAGGAATTGGCTTCTCTTTGTCCTTTAAGATCTTTTGGTAATTGATTGGAAGTATGTCTTAATCCTTAAGGAATTGGTTTCTCCTTTTCTCTAGGTTCTTTTTGGAATTGATTCGAACCAAGTCTTAATCCACAATGAATTGGTTTCTCTATGTCTTTTTACCTCCTTTTGCCATTGATTGGAATCAAGTCCTAATCCTTGAGGAATTTGTTTCTCTTTGTCCTTTAAGTTCTTTTGGTAATTGATTGGAACTAAGTCTTAATCCTTACGGAATTGGTTTCTCTTTTTCCTCTAGTTTCTTTTCGGTATTGATTGGAATCAAGTCTTTATCCAAAATGAATTGGTTTCTCTTTGTCTTTTAAGTTCTTTTTGCCATTGATTGGACTCAAGTCTGAATCCTTGAGGAATTGGTTTCTCTTTGTCCTTTAAGTTCTTTTGGTAATTGGTTGGAACTAAGTTTTAATCCTTAAGGAATTGGTTTCTCTTTTTCCTATAGTTTCTATTCGGTATTGATTGGAATCAAGTCTTTATCCATAATGAATTGGTTTTTCTTTGTCTTTTAAGTTCTTTTTGCCATTGATTGGAATCAAGTATTAATCCTTGAGGAATTGGTTTCTCTTTGTCCTTTAAGTTCTTTGGCAGTTGATTGGAACTAAGTCTTAATCCTTAAGGAATTGGTTTGTCTTTTTCCTCAAGGTTCTTTTTGGTATTGATTGGAATCAAGTCTTCATCTATAATGAATTGGTTTCTCTTGGTGTTTTAAGTTCTTTTTGCCATTGATTGGAATCAGGTCTTAATCCTTGAGGAATTGGCTTCTCTTTGTCCTTTAAGATCTTTTGGTAATTGATTGGAAGTAAGTCTTAATCCTTAAGGAATTGGTTTCTCCTTTTCTCTAGGTTCTTTTTGGAATTGATTGGAACCAAGTCTTAATCCACAATGAATTGGTTTCTCTATGTCTTTTTACTTCTTTTTGCCATTGATTGGAATCAAGTCTTAATCCTTGAGGAATTGGTTTCTCTTCGTCCTTTAAGTTCTTTGGCAATTGATTGGAACTAAGTCTTAATCCTTAAGTAATTGGTTTGTCTTTTTCCTCTAGGTTCTTTTTGGTATTGATTGGAATCAAGTCTTCATCTATAATGAATTGGTTTCTCTTGGTGTTTTAAGTTCTTTTTGCCATTGATTGGAATCAGGTCTTAATCCTTGAGGAATTGGCTTCTCTTTGTCCTTTAAGATCTTTTGGTAATTGATTGGAAGTAAGTCTTAATCCTTAAGGAATTGGTTTCTCCTTTTCTCTAGGTTCTTTTTGGAATTGATTGGAACCAAGTCTTAATCCACAATGAATTGGTTTCTCTATGTCGTTTTACTTCTTTTTGCCATTGATTGGAATCAAGTCTTAATCCTTGAGGAATTGGTTTCTCTTTGTCCTTTAAGTTCTTTTGGTAATTGATTGGAACTAAGTCTTACTCCTTACGGAATTGGTTTCTATTTTTCCTCTAGTTTCTTTTGATTGGAATCAATTCTTCATCTATAATGAATTGGTTTCTCTTAGTGTTTTAAGTTCTTTTTGCCATTGATTGGGATCAGGTCTTAATCCTTGAGGAATTGGCTTCTCTTTGTCCTTTAAGATCTTTTGGTAATTGATTGGAAGTATGTCTTAATCCTTAAGGAATTGGTTTCTCCTTTTGTCTAGGTTCTTTTTGGAATTGATTGGAACCAAGTCTTAATCCACAATGAATTGGTTTCTCTATGTCTTTTTACTTCTTTTTGCCATTGATTGGAATCAAGTCTTAATCCTTGAGGAATTGGTTTCTCTTTGTCCTTTAAGTTCTTTTGGTAATTGATTGGAACTAAGTCTTAATCCTTACGGAATTGGTTTCTCCTTTTCCTCTAGTTTCTTTTCGGTATTGATTGGAATCAAGTCTTTATCCAAAATGAATTGGTTTCTCTTTGTCTTTTAAGTTCTTTTGCCATTGATTGGACTCAAGTCTGAATCCTTGAGGAATTGGTTTCTCTTTGTCCTTTAAGTTCTTTTGGTAATTGGTTGGAACTAAGTTTTAATCCTTAAGGAATTGGTTTCTCTTTTACCTATAGTTTCTATTCGGTATTGATTGGAATCAAGTCTTTATCCATAATGAATTGGGTTTTCTTTGTCTTTTAAGTTCTTTTTGCCATTGATTGGAATCAAGTATTAATCCTTGAGGAATTGGTTTCTCTTTGTCCTTTAAGTTCTTTGGCAGTTGATTGGAACTAAGTCTTAATCCTTAAGGAATTGGTTTGTCTTTTTCCTCTAGGTTCTTTTTGGTATTGATTGGAATCAAGTCTTCATCTATAATGAATTGGTTTCTCTTGGTGTTTTAAGTTCTTTTTGCCATTGATTGGAATCAGGTCTTAATCCTTGAGGAATTGGCTTCTCTTTGTCCTTTAAGATCTTTTGGTAATTGATTGGAAGTAAGTCTTAATCCTTAAGGAATTGGTTTCTCCTTTTCTCTAGGTTCTTTTTGGAATTGATTGGAACCAAGTCTTAATCCACAATGAATTGGTTTCTCTATGTCTTTTTACTTCTTTTTGCCATTGATTGGAATCAAGTCTTAATCCTTGAGGAATTGGTTTCTCTTTGTCCTTTAAGTTCTTTTGGTAATTGATTGGAACTAAGTCTTAATCCTTACGGAATTGGTTTCTCTTTTTCCTCTAGTTTCTTTTCGGTATTGATTGGAATCAAGTCTTCATCTATAATGAATTGGTTTCTCTTAGTGTTTTAAGTTCTTTTTGCCATTGATTGGAATCAGGTCTTAATCCTTGAGGAATTGGCTTCTCTTTGTCCTTTAAGATCTTTTGGTAATTGATTGGAAGTATGTCTTAATCCTTAAGGAATTGGTTTCTCCTTTTCTCTAGGTTCTTTTTGGAATTGATTGGAACCAAGTCTTAATCCACAATGAATTGGTTTCTCTATGTCTTATTACTTCCTTTTGCCATTGATTGGAATCAAGTCTTAATCCTTGAGGAATTGGTTTCTCTTTGTCCTTTAAGTTCTTTTGGTAATTGATTGGAACTAAGTCTTAATCCTTACGGAATTGGTTTCTCTTTTTCCTCTAGTTTCTTTTCGGTATTGATTGGAATCAAGTCTTTATCCAAAATGAATTGGTTTCTCTTTGTCTTTTAAGTTCTTTTTGCCATTGATTGGACTCAAGTCTGAATCCTTGAGGAATTGGTTTCTCTTTGTCCTTTAAGTTCTTTTGGTAATTGGTTGGAACTAAGTTTTAATCCTTAAGGAATTGGTTTCTCTTTTTCCTATAGTTTCTATTCGGTATTGATTGGAATCAAGTCTTTATCCATAATGAATTGGTTTCTCTTTGTCTTTTAAGTTCTTTTTGCCATTGATTGGAACTAAGTCTTAATCCTTAAGGAATTGGTTTGTCTTTTTCCTCAAGGTTCTTTTTGGTATTGATTGGAATCAAGTCTTCATCTATAATGAATTGGTTTCTCTTGGTGTTTTAAGTTCTTTTTGCCATTGATTGGAATCAAGTCTTAATCCTTGAGGAATTGGCTTCTCTTTGTCCTTTAAGATCTTTTGGTAATTGATTGGAAGTAAGTCTTAATCCTTAAGGAATTGGTTTCTCCTTTTCTCTAGGTTCTTTTTGGAATTGATTGGAACCAAGTCTTAATCCACAATGAATTGGTTTCTCTATGTCTTTTTACTTCTTTTTGCCATTGATTGGAATCAAGTCTTAATCCTTGAGGAATTGGTTTCTCTTCGTCCTTTAAGTTCTTTGGCAATTGATTGGAACTAAGTCTTAATCCTTAAGTAATTGGTTTGTCTTTTTCCTCTAGGTTCTTTTTGGTATTGATTGGAATCAAGTCTTCATCTATAATGAATTGGTTTCTCTTGGTGTTTTAAGTTCTTTTTGCCATTGATTGGAATCAAGTCTTAATCCTTGAGGAATTGGCTTCTCTTTGTCCTTTAAGATCTTTTGGTAATTGATTGGAAGTAAGTCTTAATCCTTAAGGAATTGGTTTCTCCTTTTCTCTAGGTTCTTTTTGGAATTGATTGGAACCAAGTCTTAATCCACAATGAATTGGTTTCTCTATGTCTTTTTGCCATTGATTGGAATCAAGTCTTAATCCTTGAGGAATTGGTTTCTCTTTGTCCTTTAAGTTCTTTTGGTAATTGATTGGAACTAAGTCTTAATCCTTACGGAATTGGTTTCTATTTTTCCTCTAGTTTCTTTTCGGTATTGATTGGAATCAATTCTTCATCTATAATGAATTGGTTTCTCTTAGTGTTTTAAGTTCTTTTTGCCATTGATTGGAATCAGGTCTTAATCTTTGAGGAATTGGCTTCTCTTTGTCCTTTAAGATCTTTTGGTAATTGATTGGAAGTATGTCTTAATCCTTAAGGAATTGGTTTCTCCTTTTCTCTAGGTTCTTTTTGGAATTGATTGGAACCAAGTCTTAATCCACAATGAATTGGTTTCTCTATGTCTTTTTACTTCTTTTTGCCATTGATTGGAATCAAGTCCTAATCCTTGAGGAATTGGTTTCTCTTTGTCCTTTAAGTTCTTTTGGTAATTGATTGGAACTAAGTCTTAATCCTTACGGAATTGGTTTCTCTTTTTCCTCTAGTTTCTTTTCGGTATTGATTGGAATCAAGTCTTTATCCAAAATGAATTGGTTTCTCTTTGTCTTTTAAGTTCTTTTTGCCATTGATTGGACTCAAGTCTGAATCCTTGAGGAATTGGTTTCTCTTTGTCCTTTAAGTTCTTTTGGTAATTGGTTGGAACTAAGTTTTAATCCTTAAGGAATTGGTTTCTCTTTTTCCTATAGTTTCTATTCGGTATTGATTGGAATCAAGTCTTTATCCATAATGAATTGGTTTTTCTTTGTCTTTTAAGTTCTTTTTGCCATTGATTGGAATCAAGTATTAATCCTTGAGGAATTGGTTTCTCTTTGTCCTTTAAGTTCTTTGGCAGTTGATTGGAACTAAGTCTTAATCCTTAAGGAATTGGTTTGTCTTTTTCCTCAAGGTTCTTTTTGGTATTGATTGGAATCAAGTCTTCATCTATAATGAATTGGTTTCTCTTGGTGTTTTAAGTTCTTTTTGCCATTGATTGGAATCAGGTCTTAATCCTTGAGGAATTGGCTTCTCTTTGTCCTTTAAGATCTTTTGGTAATTGATTGGAAGTAAGTCTTAATCCTTAAGGAATTGGTTTCTCCTTTTCTCTAGGTTCTTTTTGGAATTGATTGGAACCAAGTCTTAATCCACAATGAATTGGTTTCTCTATGTCTTTTTACTTCTTTTTGCCATTGATTGGAATCAAGTCTTAATCCTTGAGGAATTGGTTTCTCTTCGTCCTTTAAGTTCTTTGGCAATTGATTGGAACTAAGTCTTAATCCTTAAGTAATTGGTTTGTCTTTTTCCTCTAGGTTCTTTTTGGTATTGATTGGAATCAAGTCTTCATCTATAATGAATTGGTTTCTCTTGGTGTTTTAAGTTCTTTTTGCCATTGATTGGAATCAGGTCTTAATCCTTGAGGAATTGGCTTCTCTTTGTCCTTTAAGATCTTTTGGTAATTGATTGGAAGTAAGTCTTAATCCTTAAGGAATTGGTTTCTCCTTTTCTCTAGGTTCTTTTTGGAATTGATTGGAACCAAGTCTTAATCCACAATGAATTGGTTTCTCTATGTCGTTTTACTTCTTTTTGCCATTGATTGGAATCAAGTCTTAATCCTTGAGGAATTGGTTTCTCTTTGTCCTTTAAGTTCTTTTGGTAATTGATTGGAACTAAGTCTTAATCCTTACGGAATTGGTTTCTATTTTTCCTCTAGTTTCTTTTCGGTATTGATTGGAATCAATTCTTCATCTATAATGAATTGGTTTCTCTTAGTGTTTTAAGTTCTTTTTGCCATTGATTGGAATCAGGTCTTAATCCTTGAGGAATTGGCTTCTCTTTGTCCTTTAAGATCTTTTGGTAATTGATTGGAAGTATGTCTTAATCCTTAAGGAATTGGTTTCTCCTTTTCTCTAGGTTCGTTTAGATATTGATTGGAAGCAAGTCTTAACCCACAATGAATTGGTTTCTCTTTCTCTTTACTTCCTTTTGCCATTGATTGGAATCAAGTCTTAATCCTTGAGGAATTGGTTTCTCTTTGTCCTTTAAGTTCTTTTGGTAATTGATTGGAACTAAGTCTTAATCCTTACGGAATTGGTTTCTCTTTTTCCTCTAGTTTCTTTTTGGTATTGATTTGAATCAAGTCTTTATCCAAAATGAATTGGTTTCTCTTTGTCTTTTAAGTTCTTTTTGCCATTGATTGGACTCAAGTCTGAATCCTTGAGGAATTGGTTTCTCTTTGTCCTTTAAGTTCTTTTGGTAATTGGTTGGAACTAAGTTTTAATCCTTAAGGAATTGGTTTCTCTTTTACCTATAGTTTGTATTCAGTATTGATTGGAATCATGTCTTTATCCATAATGAATTGGTTTCTCTTTGTCTTTTAAGTTCTTTTTGCCAATGATTGGAATCAAGTCTTAATCCTTGAGGAATTGGTTTCTCTTTGTCCTTTAAGTTCTTTGGCAGTTGATTGGAACTAAGTCTTAATCCTTAAGGAATTGGTTTGTCTTTTTCCTCAAGGTTCTTTTTGGTATTGATTGGAATCAAGTCTTCATCTATAATGAATTGGTTTCTCTTGGTGTTTTAAGTTCTTTTTGCCATTGATTGGAATCAAGTCTTAATCCTTGAGGAATTGGCTTCTCTTTGTCCTTTAAGATCTTTTGGTAATTGATTGGAAGTAAGTCTTAATCCTTAAGGAATTGGTTTCTCCTTTTCTCTAGGTTCTTTGGAATTGATTGGAACCAAGTCTTAATCCACAATGAATTGGTTTCTCTATGTCTTTTACTTCTTTTGCCATTGATTGGAATCAAGTCTTAATCCTTGAGGAATTGGTTTCTCTTTGTCCTTTAAGTTCTTTTGGTAATTGATTGGAACTAAGTCTTAATCCTTAAGGAATTGGTTTCTATTTTTCCTCTAGTTTCTTTTCGGTATTGATTGGAATCAAGTCTTCATCTATAATGAATTGGTTTCTCTTAGTGTTTTAAGTTCTTTTTGCCATTGATTGGAATCAGGTCTTAATCCTTGAGGAATTGGCTTCTCTTTGTCCTTTAAGATCTTTTGGTAATTGATTGGAAGTATGTCTTAATCCTTAAGGAATTGGTTTCTCCTTTTCTCTAGGTTCTTTTTGGAATTGATTGGAACCAAGTCTTAATCCACAATGAATTGGTTTCTCTATGTCTTTTACTTCTTTTTGCCATTGATTGGAATCAAGTCTTAATCCTTGAGGAATTGGTTTCTCTTTGTCCTTTAAGTTCTTTTGGTAATTGATTGGAACTAAGTCTTAATCCTTACGGAATTGGTTTCTCTTTTTCCTCTAGTTTCTTTTCGGTATTGATTGGAATCAAGTCTTTATCCAAAATGAATTGGTTTCTCTTTGTCTTTTAAGTTCTTTTTGCCATTGATTGGACTCAAGTCTGAATCCTTGAGGAATTGGTTTCTCTTTGTCCTTTAAGTTCTTTTGGTAATTGGTTGGAACTAAGTTTTAATCCTTAAGGAATTGGTTTCTCTTTTTCCTATAGTTTCTATTCTGGAATTGATTGGAATCAAGTCTTTATCCATAATGAATTGGTTTCTCTATGTCTTTTAAGTTCTTTTGCCATTGATTGGAATCAAGTATTAATCCTTGAGGAATTGGTTTCTCTTTGTCCTTTAAGTTCTTTGGCAGTTGATTGGAACTAAGTCTTAATCCTTAAGGAATTGGTTTGTCTTTTTCCTCAAGGTTCTTTTGGTATTGATTGGAATCAAGTCTTCATCTATAATGAATTGGTTTCTCTTGGTGTTTTAAGTTCTTTTTGCCATTGATTGGAATCAGGTCTTAATCCTTGAGGAATTGGCTTCTCTTTGTCCTTTAAGATCTTTTGGTAATTGATTGGAAGTAAGTCTTAATCCTTAAGGAATTGGTTTCTCCCTTTATCTAGGTTCTTTTTGGAATTGATTGGAACCAAGTCTTAATCCACAATGAATTGGTTTCTCTATGTCTTATTACTTCTTTTTGCCATTGATTGGAATCAAGTCTTAATCCTTGAGGAATTGGTTTCTCTTCGTCCTTTAAGTTCTTTGGTAATTGATTGGAACTAAGTCTTAATCCTTAAGTAATTGGTTTGTCTTTTTCCTCTAGGTTCTTTTGGTATTGATTGGAATCAAGTCTTCATCTATAATGAATTGGTTTCTCTTGGTGTTTTAAGTTCTTTTTGCCATTGATTGGAATCAAGTCTTAATCCTTGAGGAATTGGCTTCTCTTTGTCCTTTAAGATCTTTTGGTAATTGATTGGAAGTAAGTCTTAATCCTTAAGGAATTGGTTTCTCCTTTTCTCTAGGTTCTTTTTGGAATTGATTGGAACCAAGTCTTAATCCACAATGAATTGGTTTCTCTATGTCTTTTTACTTCTTTTTGCCATTGATTGGAATCAAGTCTTAATCCTTGAGGAATTGGTTTCTCTTTGTCCTTTAAGTTCTTTTGGTAATTGATTGGAACTAAGTCTTACTCCTTACGGAATTGGTTTCTATTTTTCCTCTAGTTTCTTTTCGGTATTGATTGGAATCAATTCTTCATCTATAATGAATTGGTTTCTCTTAGTGTTTTAAGTTCTTTTTGCCATTGATTGGAATCAGGTCTTAATCCTTGAGGAATTGGCTTCTCTTTGTCCTTTAAGATCTTTTGGTAATTGATTGGAAGTATGTCTTAATCCTTAAGGAATTGGTTTCTCCTTTTCTCTAGGTTCTTTTTGGAATTGATTGGAACCAAGTCTTAATCCACAATGAATTGGTTTCTCTATGTCTTTTTACTTCTTTTGCCATTGATTGGAATCAAGTCTTAATCCTTGAGGAATTGGTTTCTCTTTGTCCTTTAAGTTCTTTTGGTAATTGATTGGAACTAAGTCTTAATCCTTACGGAATTGGTTTCTCTTTTTCTCTAGGTTCTTTTTGGTATTGATTGGAATCAAGTCTTTATCCAAAATGAATTGGTTTCTCTTTGTCTTTTAAGTTCTTTTTGCCATTGATTGGACTCAAGTCTGAATCCTTGAGGAATTGGTTTCTCTTTGTCCTTTAAGTTCTTTTGGTAATTGGTTGGAACTAAGTTTTAATCCTTAAGGAATTGGTTTCTCGTTTTCCTATAGTTTCCATTCGGTATTGATTGGAATCAAGTCTTTCTCCATAATGAATTGGTTTATCTTTCTTCTTTATGTTCTTTTTGCCATTGATTGGAATCAAGTATTAATCCTTGAGGAATTGGTTTCTCTTTGTCCTTTAAGTTCTTTGGCAGTTGATTGGAACTAAGTCTTAATCCTTAAGGAATTGGTTTGTCTTTTTCCTCAAGGTTCTTTTTGGTATTGATTGGAATCAAGTCTTCATCTATAATGAATTGGTTTCTCTTGGTGTTTTAAGTTCTTTTTGCCATTGATTGGAATCAAGTCTTAATCCTTGAGGAATTGGCTTCTCTTTGTCCTTTAAGATCTTTTGGTAATTGATTGGAAGTAAGTCTTAATCCTTAAGGAATTGGTTTCTCCTTTTCTCTAGGTTCTTTTGGAATTGATTGGAACCAAGTCTTAATCCACAATGAATTGGTTTCTCTATGTCTTTTTACTTCTTTTTGCCATTGATTGGAATCAAGTCTTAATCCTTGAGGAATTGGTTTCTCTTTGTCCTTTAAGTTCTTTGGCAGTTGATTGGAACTAAGTCTTAATCCTTAAGGAATTGGTTTGTCTTTTTCCTCAAGGTTCTTTTTGGTATTGATTGGAATCAAGTCTTCATCTATAATGAATTGGTTTCTCTTGGTGTTTTAAGTTCTTTTTGCCATTGATTGGAATCAAGTCTTAATCCTTGAGGAATTGGCTTCTCTTTGTCCTTTAAGATCTTTTGGTAATTGATTGGAAGTAAGTCTTAATCCTTAAGGAATTGGTTTCTCCTTTTCTCTAGGTTCTTTTTGGAATTGATTGGAACCAAGTCTTAATCCACAATGAATTGGTTTCTCTATGTCTTTTTACTTCTTTTTGCCATTGATTGGAATCAAGTCTTAATCCTTGAGGAATTGGTTTCTCTTTGTCCTTTAAGTTCTTTGGCAATTGATTGGAACTAAGTCTTAATCCTTAAGGAATTGGTTTGTCTTTTTCCTCTAGTTTCTTTTCGGTATTGATTGGAATCAAGTCTTCATCTATAATGAATTGGTTTCTCTTGGTGTTTTAAGTTCTTTTTGCCATTGATTGGAATCAAGTCTTAATCCTTGAGGAATTGGCTTCTCTTTGTCCTTTAAGATCTTTTGGTAATTGATTGGAAGTAAGTCTTAATCCTTAAGGAATTGGTTTCTCCTTTTCTCTAGGTTCTTTTTGGAATTGATTGGAACCAAGTCTTAATCCACAATGAATTGGTTTCTCTATGTCTTTTAAGTTCTTTTTGCCATTGATTGGAATCAAGTCTTAATCCTTGAGGAATTGGTTTCTCTTTGTCCTTTAAGTTCTTTTGGTAATTGATTGGAACTAAGTCTTAATCCTTAACGAATTGGTTTCTTTTTCCTCTAGTTTTTTTCGGTATTGATTGGAATCAAGTCTTCATCTATAATGAATTGGTTTCTCTTGGTGTTTTAAGTTCTTTTTGCCATTGATTGGAATCAAGTCTTAATCCTTGAGGAATTGGCTTCTCTTTGTCCTTTAAGATCTTTTGGTAATTGATTGGAAGTAAGTCTTAATCCTTAAGGAATTGGTTTCTCCTTTTCTCTAGGTTCTTTTTGGAATTGATTGGAACCAAGTCTTAATCCACAATGAATTGGTTTCTATGTCTTTTACTTTTGTCATTGATTGGAATCAAGTCTTAATCCTTGAGGAATTGGTTTCTCTTTGTCCTTTAAGTTCTTTTGGTAATTGATTGGAACTAAGTCTTAATCCTTACGGAATTGGTTTCTCTTTTTCCTCTAGTTTTTTTCGGTATTGATTGGAATCAAGTCTTCATCCAAAATGAATTGGTTTCTCTTGGTGTTTTAAGTTCTTTTTGCCATTGATTGGAATCAAGTCTTAATCCTTGAGGAATTGGTTTCTCTTTGTCCTTTAAGTTCTGTTGGTAATTGATTGGAACTAAGTCTTAATCCTTACGGAATTGGTTTCTCTTTTTCTCTAGGTTCTTTTTGGAATTGATTGAAATCAAGTCTTAATCCGTAATGAATTGGTTTCTCTTTGTCCTTTAACTTCTTTTTGCCATTGATTGGAATCAAGTCTTAATCCTTGAGGAATTGGTTTCTCTTTGTCCTTTAAGTTCTTTTGGCAATTGATTGGAACTAAGTCTTAATCCTTAAGGAATTGGTTTGTCTTTTTCCTCTAGGTTCTTTTTGGTATTGATTGGAATCAAGTCTTCATCTATAATGAATTGGTTTCTCTTGGTGTTTTAAGTTCTTTTTGCCATTGATTGGAATCAAGTCTTAATCCTTGAGGAATTGGCTTCTCTTTGTCCTTTAAGATCTTTTGGTAATTGATTGGAAGTAAGTCTTAATCCTTAAGGAATTGGTTTCTCCTTTTCTCTAGGTTCTGTTTGGAATTGATTGGAACCAAGTCTTAATCCACAATGAATTGGTTTCTCTGTGTCTTTTTACTTCTTTTTGCCATTGATTGGAATCAAGTCTTAATCCTTGAGGAATTGGTTTCTCTTTGTCCTTTAAGTTCTTTTGGTAATTGATTGGAACTAAGTCTTAATCCTTAAGGAATTGGTTTCTCTTTTTCCTCTAGGTTCTTTTTGGTATTGATTGGAATCAAGTCTTCATCTATAATGAATTGGTTTCTCTTGGTGTTTTAAGTTCTTTTTGCCATTGATTGGAATCAAGTCTTAATCCTTGAGGAATTGGCTTCTCTTTGTCCTTTAAGATCTTTTGGTAATTGATTGGAACTAAGTCTTAATCGTTACGGAATTGGTTTCTCCTTTTCTCTAGGTTCTTTTTGGAATTGATTGGAATCAAGTCTTAATCCATAATGAATTGGTTTCTCTTTGTCTTTTAAGTTCTTTTTGCCATTGATTGGAATCAAGTCTTAATCCTTGAGGAATTGGTTTCTCTTTGTCCTTTAAGTTCTTTTGGTAATTGATTGGAACTAAGTCTTAATCCTTAAGGAATTGCTTTCTCCTTTTCCTCTAGTTTCTTTTCGGTATTGATTGGAATCAAGTCTTCATCTATAATGAATTGGTTTCTCTTGGTGTTTTAAGTTCTTTTTGCCATTGATTGGAATCAAGTCTTAATCCTTGAGGAATTGGCTTCTCTTTGTCCTTTAAGATCTTTTGGTAATTGATTGGAAGTAAGTCTTAATCCTTAAGGAATTGGTTTCTCCTTTTCTCTAGGTTCTTTTTGGAATTGATTGGAACCAAGTCTTAATCCACAATGAATTGGTTTCTCTATGTCTTTTAAGTTCTTTTGTCCGTTGATTGGAATCAAGTCTTAATCCTTGAGGAATTGGTTTCTCTTTGTCCTTTAAGTTCTTTTGGTAATTGATTGGAACTAAGTCTTAATCCTTAAGGAATTGGTTTCTCTTTTTCCTCTAGTTTCTTTACGGTATTGATTGGAATCAAGTCTTCATCTATAATGAATTGGTTTCTCTTGGTGTTTTAAGTTCTTTTTGCCATTGATTGGAATCAAGTCTTAATCCTTGAGGAATTGGCTTCTCTTTGTCCTTTAAGATCTTTTGGTAATTGATTGGAAGTAAGTCTTAATCCTTAAGGATTTGGTTTCTCTTTTTCCTCTATTTCTTTTTGGAATTGATTGGAATCAAGTCTTAATCCACAATCAATTGGTTTCTCTATGTCTTTTTAGTTCTTATTGCCATTGATTGGAATCAAGTCTTAATCCTTGAGGAATTGGCTTCTCTTTGTCCTTTAAGTTCTTTGGGTAATTGATTGGAACTAAGTCTTAATCCTTAAGGAATTGGTTTCTCTTTTTCCTCTAGGTTCTTTTTGGTATTGATTGGAATCAAGCCTTTATCCAAAATGAATTGGTTTCTCTTTATCTTTTAAGTTCTTTTCGGTATTGATTGGAATCAAGTCTTGCATAATGAATTGGTTTGTCTTCGTCCTTTAAGTTCTTTTCGTAATTGATTGGAACTAAGTCTTAATCCTTAAGGAATTGGTTTCTCTTTTTCCTCTAGGTTCTTTTTGGTATTGATTGGAATCAAGTCTTAATCTATAATGAATTGGTTTCTCTATGTCTTTTAAGTTCTTTTGCCATTGATTGGAATCAAGTCTTAATCCTTGAGGAATTGGTTTCTCTTTGTCCTTTAAGTTCTTTTGGTAATTGATTGGAACTAAGTCTTAATCCTTAAGGAATTGGGTTGTCTTTTTCCTCTAGGTTCTTTTTGGTATTGATTGGAATCAAGTCTTCATCTATAATGAATTGGTTTCTCTTGGTGTTTTAAGTTCTTTTTGCCATTGATTGGAATCAAGTCTTAATCCTTGAGGAATTGGCTTCTCTTTGTCCTTTAAGATCTTTTGGTAATTGATTGGAAGTAAGTCTTAATCCTTAAGGAATTGGTTTCTCCTTTTCTCTAGGTTCTTTTTGGAATTGATTGGAACCAAGTCTTAATCCACAATGAATTGGTTTCTCTATGTCTTTTTACTTCTTTTTGCCATTGATTGGAATCAAGTCTTAATCCTTGAGGAATTGGTTTCTCTTTGTCCTTTAAGTTCTTTTGGTAATTGATTGGAACTAAGTCTTAATCCTTAAGGAATTGGTTTCTCTTTTCCCTCATGTTTCTTTTCGGTATTGATTGGAATCAAGTCTTCATCTATAATGAATTGGTTTCTCTTGGGGTTTTAAGTTCTTTTTGCCATTGATTGGAATCAAGTCTTAATCCTTGAGGAATTGGTTTCTCTTTGTCCTTTAAGATCTTTTGGTAATTGATTGGAAGTAAGTCTTAATCCTTAAGGAATTGGTTTCTCTTTTTCCTCTAGGTTCTTTTTGGAATTCAATGGAATCAAGCCTTAATCCACAATCAATTGGTATCTCTATGTCTTTTTAGTTCTTTTTGCCATTGATTGGAATCAAGTCTTAATCCTTGAGGAATTGGTTTCTCTTTGTCCTTTAAGTTCTGTTGGTAATTGATTGGAACTAAGTCTTAATCCTTAAGGAATTGGTTTCTCTTTCCTCTAGTTTCTTTTGGTATTGATTGGAATCAAGTCTTCATCCATAATGAATTGGTTTCTCTTTAGTCTTTTAAGTTCTTTTGGCCATTGATTGGAATCAAGTCTTAATCCTTGAGGAATTGGTTTCTGTTTGTCCTTTAAGTTCTTTTGGTAATTGATTGGAACTAAGTCTTAATCCTTAAGGAATTGGTTTCTCCTTTTCTCTAGGTTCCTTTTGGAATTGATTGGAACCAAGTCTTAATCCACAATGAATTGGTGTCTCTTTGTCCTTTAAGTTCTTTTTGCCATTGATTGGAATCAAGTCTTAATCCTTGAGGAATTGGGTTCTCTTTGTCCTTTAAGTTCTTTTGGTAATTGATTGGAACTAAGTCTTAATCCTTAAGGAATTTGTTTATCTTTTTCCTCTAGTTTCTTTTGGATTTGATTGGAATCAAGTCTTTATCCATAACGAATTGGTTTCTCTTTGTGTTTTAAGTTCTTTCGGCATTGATTGGAATCAAGTCTTAATCCTTGAGGAATTGGTTTCTCTTCGTCCTTTAAGTTCTTTTGGTAATTGATTGGAACTAAGTCTTAATCCTTAAGGAATTGGTTTCTCTTTTTGCTCTAGGTTCTTTTTGGTATTGATTGGAATCAAGTCTTAATCCACAATGAATTGGTTTCTCTTTGTCTTTTAAGTTATTTTTGCCATTGATTGGAATCAAGTCTTAATCCTTGAGGAATTGGTTTCTCTTTGTCCTTTAAGTTCTTTTGGTAATTGATTGGAACTAAGTCTTAATCCTTAAGGAATTGGTTTCTCTTTTTCCTCTAGTTTCTTTTGGCCATTGATTGAAATCAAGTCTTAATCCGTAATGAATTGGTTTCTCTTTGTCCTTTAAGTTCTTTTGGCCGTTGATTGGAATCAAGTCTTAATCCTTGAGGAATTGGTTTCTCTTTGTCCTTTAAGTTCTTTTGGTAATTGATTGGAAGTAAGTCTTAATCCTTAAGGAATTGGTTTCTCCTTTTCTCTAGGTTCTTTTGGCCATTGATTGAAATCAAGTCTTAATCCGTAATGAATTGGTTTCTCTTTGTCTTTTAAGTTCTTTTTGCCATTGATTGGAAACAAGTCTTAATCCTTGAGGAATTGGTTTCTCTTTGTCCTTTAAGTTCTTTTGGTAATTGATTGGAACTAAGTCTTAATCCTTAAGGAATTGGTTTCTCTTTTTCCTCTAGTTTCTTTTGCAATTGATTGAAATCAAGTCTTAATCCATAATGAATTGGTTTCTCTTTGTCTTTTAAGTTCTTTTTGCCATTGATTGGAATCAAGTCTTAATCCTTGAGGAATTGGTTTCTCTTTGTCCTTTAAGTTCTTTTGGTAATTGATTGGAACTAAGTCTTAATCCTTAAGGAATTGGTTTCTCCTTTTCCTCTAGTTTCTTTCGGTATTGATTGGAATCAAGTCTTTATCCATAATGAATTGGTTTCTCTTTGTCTTTTAAGTTCTTTTTGCCATTGATTGGAATCAAGTCTTAATCCTTGAGGAATTGGTTTCTCTTTGTCCTTTAAGTTCTTTTGGTAATTGATTGGATCTAAGTCTTAATCCTTAAGGAATTGGTTTCTCTTTTTTCTAGTTTCTTTTTGGTATTGATTGGAAACAAGTCTTATTCCGCAATGAATTGGTTTCTCTTTGTCTTTTAAGTTCTTTTTGCCATTGATTGGAATCAAGTCTTAATCCTTGAGGGATTGGTTTCTCTTTGTCCTTTAAGTTCTTTTGGTAATTGATTGGAACAAGTCTTAATCCTTGATGAATTGGTTTCTCTTTTCATCTAGGTTCTTTTCGGTATTGATTGGAATCAAGTCTTTATCCACAATGAATTGGTTTCTCTTTGTCTTTTAAGTTCTTTTTGCCATTGATTGGAATCAAGTCTTAATCCTTGAGGAATTGGTTTCTCTTTGTCCTTTAAGTTCTTTTGGTAATTGATTGGAACTAAGTCTTAATCCTTCAGGATTTGGTTTCTCTTTTTCCTCTATTTCTTTTTGGAATTGATTGGAATCAAGTCTTCATCCCCGTAACATAATGAATTGGTTTCTCTTTGTCTTTCAAGTTCTTTTTGCCATTGATTGGAATCAAGTCTTAATCCTTGAGGAATTGGTTTCTCTTTGTCCTTTAAGTTCTTTTGGTAATTGATTGGAACTAAGTCTTAATCCTTAAGGAATTGGGTTCTCCTTTTCCTCTAGGTTCTGTTTGGTATTGATTGGAAGCAAGTCTTAATCCACAATGAATTGGTTTCTTTGTCTTTCAAGTTCTTTTTGCCATTGATTGGAATCAAGTCTTAATCCTTGAGGAATTGGTTTCTCTTTGTCCTTTAAGTTCTTTTGGTAATTGATTGGAACTAAGTCTTAATCCTTAAGGAATTGGTTTCTCTTTTTCCTCTAGGTTCTTTTTGGTATTGATTGGAATCAAGTCTTAATCCTTGATGAATTGGTTTCTCTTGGTCTCTAGGTTCTTTTTGGTATTGATTGGAATCAAGTCTTAATCCTTGAGGAATTGGTTTCTCTTTGTCCTTTAAGTTCTTTTGGTAATTGATTGGAACTAAGTCTTAATCCTTAAGGAATTGGTTTCTCCTTTTCTCTAGGTTCTTTTTGGTATTGATTGGAATCAAGTCTTAATCCATAATGAATTGGTTTCTCTTTGTCCTTTAGTTCTTTTTGCCATTGATTGGAATCAAGTCTTAATCCTTGAGAATTGGTTTCTCTTTGTCCTTTAAGTTCTTTTGGTAATTGATTGGAACTAAGTCTTAATCCTTAAGGAATTGGTTTCTCTTTTTCCTCTAGTTTCTTTTAAAATTATTGATTGGAATCAAGTCTTCATCCATAATGAATTGGTTTCTCTTTGTCTTTAAGTTCTTTTTGCCATTGATTGGAATCAAGTCTTAATCCTTGAGGAATTGGTTTCTCTTTGTCCTTTAAGTTCTTTTGGTAATTGATTGGAACTAAGTCTTAATCCTTAAGGAATTGGTTTCTCCTTTCCTCTAGTTTCTTTTGGTATTGATTGGAATCAAGTCTTAATCCATAATGAATTGGTTTCTCTTTGTCTTTTAAGTTCTTTTGCCATTGATTGGAATCAAGTCTTAATCCTTGAGGAATTGGTTTCTCTTTGTCCTTTAAGTTCTTTGGTAATTGATTGGAATTAAGTCTTTATCCTTAGGCAATTGGCTTCACTTTCCTCTAGGTTCTTTTTGGTATTGATTGGAATCAAGTCTTTATCCAAAATGAATTGGTTTCTCTTTGTCTTTTAAGTTCTTTTTGCCATTGATTGGAATCAAGTCTTAATCCTTGAGGAATTGGTTTCTCTTTGTCCTTTAAGTTCTTTTGGTAATTGATTGGAACTAAGTCTTAATCCTTAAGGAATTGGTTTCTCTTTTCTCTAGGTTCTTTTTGGTATTGATTGGAATCAAGTCTTAATCCTATAATGAATTGGTTTCTCTTTGTCTTTTAAGTTCTTTTTGCCATTTATTGGAATCAAGTCTTAATCCTTGAGGAATTGGTTTCTCTTTGTCCTTTAAGTTCTTTTGGTAATTGATTGGAACTAAGTCTTAATCCTTAAGGAATTGGTTTCTCTTTTTCCTCTAGGTTCTTTTGTTATTGATTGGAATCATGTCTTAATCCATAATGAATTGGTTTCTCTATTGGTCTTTTAAGTTCTTTTTGCCATTGATTGGAATCAAGTCTTAATCCTTGAGGAATTGGTTTCTCTTTGTCCTTTAAGTTCTTTTGGTAATTGATTGGAACTAAGTCTTAATCCTTAAGGAATTGGTTTCTCTTTTTCCTCTAGGTTCTTTTTGGTATTGATTGGAATCAAGTCTTAATCCACAATGAATTGGTTTCTCTTGGTGTTTTTAGTTCTTTTTGCCATTGATTGGAATCAAGTCTTAAACCTTGAGGAATTGGTTTCTCTTTGTCCTTTAAGTTCTTTTGGTAATTGATTGGAACTAAGTCTTAATCCTTAAGGAATTGGTTTCTCTTTTTCCTCTAGGTTCTTTTTGGTATTGATTGGAAACAAGTCTTTATCCACAATGAATTGGTTTCTCTATGTCTTTTTAAGTTCATTTTGCCATTGATTGGAATCAAGTCTTAATCCTTGAGGAATTGGTTTCTCATTGTCCTTTAAGTTCTTTTGGTAATTGATTGGAACTAAGTCTTAATCCTTAAGAATTGGTTTCTCTTTTCTCTAGTTTCTTTTAAATATTGATTGGAATCAAGTCTTCATCCATAATGAATTGGTTTCTCTTTGTCTTTTAAGTTCTTTTTGCCATTGATTGGAATCAAGTCTTAATCCTTGAGGAATTGGTTTCTCTTTGTCCTTTAAGTTCTTTTGGTAATTGATTGGAACTAAGTCTTAATCCTTAAGGAATTGGTTTCTCCTTTTCTCTAGGTTCTTTTTGGAATTGATTGGAACCAAGTCTTAATCTATAATGAATTGGGTTCTCTTGGTGTTTTTAGTTCTTTTTGCCATTGATTGGAATCAAGTCTTAATCCTTGAGGAATTGGTTTCTCTTTGTCCTTTAAGTTCTTTTGGTAATTGATTGGAACTAAGTCTTAATCCTTACGGAATTGGTTTCTCTTTTTCTCTAGGTTCTTTTTGGAATTGATTGGAATCAAGTCTTAATCCACAATGAATTGGTTTCTCTTTGTCTTTTAAGTTCTTTTTGCCATTGATTGGAATCAAGTCTTAATCCTTGAGGAATTGGTTTCTCTTTGTCCTTTAAGTTCTTTTGGTAATTGATTGGAACTAAGTCTTAATCCTTAAGGAATTGGTTTCTCTTTTTCCTCTAGTTTCTTTTCGGTATTGATTGGAATCAAGTCTTTATCCATAATGAATTGGTTTCTCTTTGTCTTTTAAGTTCTTTTTGCCATTGATTGGAATCAAGTCTTAATCCTTGAGGAATTGGTTTCTCTTTGTCCTTTAAGTTCTTTTGGTAATTGATTGGAACTAAGTCTTAATCCTTAAGGAATTGGTTTCTCTTTTTCCTCTAGTTTCTTTTTGGTATTGAATGGAATCAAGTCTTAATCCATAATGAATTGGTTTCTCTTTGTCTTTAAGTTCTTTTGCCATTGATTGGAATCAAGTCTTAATCCTTGAGCAATTGGATTCTCTTTGTCCTTTAAGTTCTTTTCGTAATTGATTGGAACTAAGTCTTAATCCTTAAGGAATTGGTTTCTCCTTTTCCTCTAGGTTCTTTTTGGTATTGATTGGAATCAAGTCTTAATCCATAATGAATTGGTTTCTCTTTGTCTTTTAAGTTCTTTTTGCCATTGATTGGAATCAAGTCTTAATCCTTGAGGAATTGGTTTCTCTTTGTCCTTTAAGTTCTTTTGGTAATTGATTGAAAGTAAGTCTTAATCCTTAAGGAAATGGTTTCTCTTTTTTCCTCTAGTTTCTTTTTGGTATTGATTGGAATCAAGTCTTAATCCATAATGAATTGGTTTCTCTTATGTCTTTTAAGTTCTTTTTGCCATTGATTGGAATCAAGTCTTAATCCTTGAGGAATTGGTTTCTCATTGTCCTTTAAGTCCTTTTAGAAAATGATTGGAACTAAGTCTTAAAGCTTAAGGAAATGGCTTCTCTTTTCCTCTAGGTTCTTTTTGGTATTGTTTGGAATCAAGTCTTCATCTATAATGAATTGGTTTCTCTTGGTGTTTTAAGATCTTTTTGCCATTGATTGGAATCAAGTCTTAATCCTTGAGGAATTGGTTTCTCTTTGTCCTTTAAGTTCTTTTGGTAATTGATTGGAACTAAGTCTTAATCCTTAAGGAATTGGTTTCTCTTTTCTCTAGTTTCTTTTTGGAATTGATTCGAATCAAGTCTTAATCCACAATGAATTGGTTTCTCTATGTCTTTTAGTTCGATTTGCTATTGATTGGAAGCAAGTCTTAATCCTTGAGGAATTGGTTTCTCTTTGTCCTTTAAGTTCTTTTGGTAATTGATTGGAACTAAGTCTTAATCCTTAAGGAATTGGTTTCTCCTTTTCTCTAGGTTCTTTTTGGAATTGATTGGAATCAAGTCTTAATCCACAATGAATTGGTTTCTCTTTGTCTTTTAAGTTCTTTTTGCCATTGATTGGAATCAAGTCTTAATCCTTGAGGAATTGGTTTCTCTTTGTCCTTTAAGTTCTTTTGGTAATTGATTGGAACTAAGTCTTAATCCTTAAGGAATTGGTTTCTCCTTTTCCTCTAGTTTCTTTTCGGTATTGATTGGAATCAAGTCTTTATCCATAATGAATTGGTTTCTCTTTGTCTTTTAAGTTCTTTTTGCCATTGATTGGAATCAAGTCTTAATCCTTGAGGGATTGGTTTCTCTTTGTCCTTTAAGTTCTTTTGGTAATTGATTGGAACTAAGTCTTAATCCTTAAGGAATTGGTTTCTTTTTCCTCTAGGTTCTTTTTGGTATTGATTGGAATCAAGTCTTTATCCATAATGAATTGGTTTCTCTTGTCTTTTTAGTTCTTTCTTCCATTGATTGAAATCAAGTCTTAATCCTTGAGGAATTGCTTTCTCTTTGTCCTTTAAGTTCTTTTGGTAATTGATTGGAACTAAGTCTTAATCCTTAAGGAAATGGCTTATCTTTTCCTCCAGGTTCTTTTTGGTATTGATTGGAATCAAGTCTTAATCCACAATGAATTGGTTGCTCTATGTCTTTTAAGTTCTTTTTGCCATTGATTGGAATCAAGTCTTAATCCTTGAGGAATTGGTTTCTCTTTGTCCTTTAAGTTCTTTTGGTAATTGATTGGAACTAAGTCTTAATCCTTAGGAATTGGTTTCTTTTTGCTCTAGGTTCTTTTTGGTATTGATTGGAATCAAGTCTTAATCCACAATGAATTGGTTTCTCTTTGTCTTTTAAGTTCTTTTTGCCATTGATTGGAATCAAGTCTAAATCCTTGAGGAATTGGTTTGTCTTTGTCCTTTAAGTTCTTTTGGGAATTGATTGGAACTAAGTCTTAATCATTAAGGAATTGGTTTCTTTTTTTCCTCTACTTTCTTTTTGGTATTGATTGGAATCAAGTCTTTATCCATAATGAATTGGTTTCTCTATGTCTTTTAAGTTCTTTTTGCCATTGATTGGAATCAAGTCTTAATCCTTGAGGAATTGGTTTCTCTTTGTCCTTTAAGTTCTTTTGGTAATTGATTGGAACTAAGTCTTAATCCTTAAGGATTTGGTTTCTCTTTTTCCTCTAGGTTCTTTTGGTATTGATTGGAATCAAGTCTTCATCCATAATGAATTGGTTTCTCTTGGTGTCTTTTAAGTTCTTTTTGCCATTGATTGGAATCAAGTCTTAATCCTTGTGGAATTGGTTCCTCATTGTCCTTTAAGTTCTTTTCGTAATTGATTGGAACTAAGTCTTAATCCTTAAGGAATTGGTTTCTCTTTTTCCTCTAGGTTCTTTTTGGTATTGATTGGAATCAAGTCTTAATCCACAATGAATTGGTTTCTCTTGGTTTTAAGTTATTTTTGCCATTGATTGGAATCAAGTCTTAATCCGTGCGGAATTGGTTTCTCTTTGTCCTTTAAGTTCTTTTGGTAATTGATTGGAACTAAGTCTAAATCCTTAAGGAATTGGTTTCTCCTTTCCTCTAGGTTCTTTTTGGAATTGATTGGAATCAAGTCTTAATCTAATGAATTGGTTTCTCTTAGTCTTTTAAGTTCTTTTTTGCCAATGAATGGAATCAAGTCTTAATCCTTGAGGAATTGGTTTCTCTTTTTCCTTTAAGTTCTTTTGGTAATTGATTGAAAGTAATTCTTAACCCTTAAGGAATTGGTTTCTCCTTTTCCTCTAGGTTCTTTTTGGAATTGATTGGAAACAAGTCTTATTCCGCAATGAATTGGTTTCTCTATGTCTTTTTAGTTCTTTTTGCCATTGATTGGAATCAAGTCTTAATCCTTGAGGAATTGGCTTCTCTTTGTCCTTTAAGTTCTTTTGGCAATTGATTGGAACTAAGTCTTAATCCTTAAGGAATTGGTTTCTCTTTTTCCTCTAGTTTCTTTTCGGTATTGATTGGAATCAAGTCTTTATCCATAACGAATTGGTTTCTCTTTGTCTTTTATGTTCTTTTTGCCATTGATTAGAATCAAGTCTTAATCCTTGAGGAATTGGTTTCTCTTTGTCCTTTAAGTTCTTTTGGTAATTGATTGGAACTAAGTCTTAATCCTTAAGGAATTGGTTTCTCATTTTCCTCTAGTTTCTTTTCGGTATTGATGGAATCAAGTCTTAATCCATAACGAATTGGTTTCTCTTTGTCTTTTATGTTCTTTTTGCCATTGATTAGAATCAAGTCTTAATCCTTGAGGAATTGGTTTCTCTTTGTCCTTTAAGTTCTTTTGGTAATTGATTGGAACTAAGTCTTAATCCTTAAGGAATTGGTTTCTCTTTTTCCTCTAGGTTCTTTTTGGAATTGATTGGAATCAAGTCTTCATCTATAATGAATTGGTTTCTCTTGGTGCTTTAAGTTCTTTTTGCCATTGATTGGAATCAAGTCTTAATCCTTGAGGAATTGGCTTCTCTTTGTCCTTTAAGTTCTTTGGGTAATTGATTGGAACTAAGTCTAAATCCTTAAGCAATTAGTTTCTCTTTTCTCTAGGTTCTTTTTGGAATTGATTGGAGACAAGTCTTAATCCATAATGAATTGGTTTCTCTATGTCTTTTTAGTTCTTTTTGCCATTGATTGGAATCAAGTCTTAATCCTTGAGGAATTGGCTTCTCTTTGTCCTTTAAGTTCTTTTGGCAATTGATTGGAACTAAGTCTTAATCCTTAAGGAATTGGTTTCTCTTTTCCTCTAGGTTCTTTTCGGTATTGATTAGAATCAAGTCTTCATCCACAATGAATTGGTTTCTCTTGGTGTTTTAAGTTCTTTTTGCCATTGATTGGAATCAAGTCTTAATCCTTGAGGAATTGGTTTCTCTTTGTCCTTTAAGTTCTTTTGGTAATTGATTGGAACTAAGTCTTAATCCTTACGGAATTGGTTCCTCTTTTTTTCCTATAGTTTCTTTTTGGTATTGATTGGAATCAAGTCTTTATCCATAATGAATTGGTTTCTCTTTGTCTTTTAAGTTCTTTTTGCCATTGATTGGAATCAAGTCTTAATCCTTGAGGAATTGGTTTCTCTTTCCCCTTTAAGTTCTTTTGGTAATTGATTGGAACTAAGTATTAATCCTTAAGGAATTGGTTTGTCTTTTTCCTCTAGGTTCTTTTCGGTATTGATTGGAATCAAGTCTTTATCCATAATGAATTGGTTTCTCTTTGTCTTTTAAGTTCTTTTTGCCATTGATTGGAATCAAGTCTTAATCCTTGAGGAATTGGTTTCTCTTTGTCCTTTAAGATCTTTTGGTAATTGATTGGAAGTAAGTCTTAATCCTTAAGGAATTGGTTTCTCTTTTTCTCTAGGTTCTTTTTGGAATTGATTGGAATCAAGTCTTAATCCACAATGAATTGGTTTCTCTTTGTCTTTTAAGTTCTTTTTGCCATTGATTGGAATCAAGTCTTAATCCTTGAGGAATTGGTTTCTCTTTGTCCTTTAAGTTCTTTTGGTAATTGATTGGAACTAAGTCATAATCCTTAAGGAATTGGTTTCTCTTTTTCCTCTAGTATCTTTTCGGTATTGATGGGAAACAAGTCTTTATCCAAAAAGAATTGGTTTCTCTTTGTCTTTTATGTTCTTTTTGCCATTGATTAGAATCAAGTCTTAATCCTTGAGGAATTGGTTTCTCTTTGTCCTTTAAGTTCTTTTGGTAATTGATTGGAACTAAGTCTTAATCCTTAAGGAATTGGTTTCTCTTTTTCCTCTAGTTTCTTTTCAGTATTGATTGGAATCAAGTCTTTATCCATAATGAATTGGTTTCTCTTTGTCTTTTAAGTTCTTTTCGCCATTGATTGGAATCAAGTGTTAAACCTTGAGGAATTGGTTTCACTTTGTCCTTTAAGTTCTTTAGGTAATTGATTGGAACTACGTCTTAATCCTTAAGGAATTGGTTTCTCTTTTTCCTCTAGGTTCTTTTTGGAATTGATTGGAATCTAGTCTTAATCCACAATGAATTGGTTTCTCTATGTGTTTTTACTTCTTTTTTCCATTGATTGGAATCAAGCCTTAATCCTTGATGGTTTCTCTTTATCCTTTAAGTTCTTTTGGTAATTGATTGGAACTAAGACTTAATCCTTAAGGAATTGGTTTCTCTTTTTCCTCTAGGTTCTTTTTGGTATTGATTGGAATCAAGTCTTAATCCATAAGGAATTGGTTTCCCTTTGTTCTTAAAGTTCTTTTTGCCATTGATTGGAATCAAGTCTTAATCCTTGAGGAATTGGTTTCTCTTTGTCCTTTAAGTTTTTTGGCAATTGATTGGAACTAAGTCTTAATCCTTAAGTAATTGGTTTCTCTTTTCCTCTAGGTTCTTTTTGGTATTGATTGGAATCAAGTCTTTATCCATAATGAATTGGTTTCTCTATGTCTTTTTAGTTCTTTTTGCCATTGATTGGAATCAAACCTTAATCCTTGAGGAATTGGTTTCTCTTTGTCCTTTAAGTTCTTTTGGTAATTGATTGGAACTAAGTCTTAATCCTTAAGGAATTGGTTTGTCTTTTTCCTCTAGGTTCTTTTTGGTATTGATTGGAATCAAGTCTTCATCTATAATGAATTGGTTTCTCTTTGTCCTTTAAGTTCTTTTGGCCATTGATTGAAATCAAGTCTTAATCCTTGGGTAATTGGTTTCTCTTTGTCCTTTAAGTTCTTTTGGTAATTGATTGGAACTAAGTCTTAATCCTTAAGGAATTGGTTTCTTTTTTTCCTCTAGTTTCTTTTGACCATTGATTGAAATCAAGTCTTAATCCGTAATGAATTGGTTTCTCTTTGTCTTTTAAGTTCTTTTTGCCATTGATTGGAATCAAGTCTTAATCCTTGAGGAATTGGCTTCTCTTTGTCCTTTAAGTTCTTTTGGTAATTGATTGGAACTAAGTCTTAATCCTTAAGGAATTGGTTTCTCTTTTTCCTCTAGGTTCTTTTTGGAATTGATTGGAATCAAGTCTTAATCCACAATGAATTGGTTTCTCTTTGTCTTTTAAGTTCTTTTTGCCATTGATTGGAATCAAGCCTTAATCCTTGAAGAATTGTTTTCTCTTTGTCCTTTAAGTTCTTTTGGTAATTGATTGGAACTAAGACTTAATCCTTAAGGAATTGGTTTCTCTTTTTCCTCTAGTTTCTTTTCGGTATTGATTGGAATCAAGTCTTTATCCATAATGAATTGGTTTCTCTTTGTCTTTTTTAAGTTTCTTTTTGGTATTGATCGGAGTCAAGTCTTCCATAATGAATTGGTTCCTCATTGTCCTTTAAGTTCTTTTCGTAATTGATTGGAACTAAGTCTTAATCCTTAAGGAATTGGTTTCTCTTTTTCCTCTAGGTTCTTTTTGGTATTGATTGGAATCAAGTCTTCATCCATAATGAATTGGTTTCTCTTTGTCTTTTAAGTTCTTTTTGCCATTGATTGGAATCAAGTCTTAATCCTTGAGGAATTGGTTTCTCTTTGTCCTTTAAGTTCTTTTGGTAATTGATTGGAACTAAGTCTTAATCCTTAAGGAATTGGTTTCTCTTTTTCCTCTAGGTTCTTTTTGGTATTGATTGGAATCAAGTCTTAATCCATAATGAATTGATTTCGCTTCGTTGTTTAAGTACTTTTTGCCATTGATTGGAATCAAGTCTTAATCCTTGAGGAATTGGCTTCTCTTTGTCCTTTAAGATCTTTTGGTAATTGATTGGAACTAAGTCTTAATCCTTAAGGAATTGGTTTCTCCTTTTCTCTAGGTTCTTTTTGGAATTGATTGGAATCAAGTCTTAATCCACAATGAATTGGTTTCTCTATGTCTTTTTAGTTCTTTTGCCATTGATTGGAATCAAGTCTTAATCCTTGAGGAATTGGTTTCTCTTTGTCCTTTAAGTTCTTTTGGTAATTGGATTGGAACTAAGTCTTAATCCTTAAGGAATTGGTTTCTCTTTTCCTCTACAGTTTCTTTTTGGTATTCATTGGAATCAAGTCTTTATCCAAAATGAATTGGTTTCTCTTTGTCTTTTAAGTTCTTTTTGCCATTGATTGGAATCAAGTCTTAATCCTTGAGGAATTGGTTTCTCTTTGTCCTTTAAGTTCTTTTGGTAATTGATTGGAAATAAGTCTTAATCCTTACGGAATTGGTTTATCTTTTTCCTCTAGTTTCTTTTGGTATTGATTGGAATCAAGTCTTTTATCCATAATGAATTGGTTTCTCTTTGTCTTTTAAGTTCTTTTTGCGATTGATTGGAATCAAGTCTTAATCCTTGAGGAATTGGTTTCTCTTTGTCCTTTAAGTTCTTTTGGTAATTGATTGGAACTAAGTCTTACTCCTTACGGAATTGGTATCTCATTTTCCTCTAGTTTCTTTTGATTGGAATCAATTCTTCATCTATAATGAATTGGTTTCTCTTAGTGTTTAAGTTCTTTTTGCCATTGATTGGGATCAGGTCTTAATCCTTGAGGAATTGGCTTCTCTTTGTCCTTTAAGATCTTTTGGTAATTGATTGAAAGCAAGTCTTAATCCTTAGAGGAATTGAGTTTCTCCTTTTCTCTAGAGTTCTTTTTGGTATTGATTGGAATCAAGTCTTAATCCATAATGAATTGGTTTCTCTATGTCTTTTAAGTTCTTCCTTTGCCATTGATTGGAATCAAGTCTTAATCCTTGAGAATTGGTTTCTACTTTTGTCCCTTTAAGTTCTTTTGTGTAATTAGATCTGGAACTCAAGTCTTAATCCTTACAGGAATTGGTTTCTCTCTTTTTCCTCTAGTTTCTTTTTAGTAATGATTGGGAATCAGTCTTAATCCAAAATGAATTAGTTTCTCTTTGTACTTTTTAGATTCTTTTTTGCCATTGATTGGAATCAAGTCTTAATCCTTGAGGAATTGGTTCTCTCTTTGTCCCTTTTAAGTTCTTTTGGTAATTGGATTGGAACTAAGTTCTTAATCCACTTAAGGAATTAGTTTCTCTTTTCCTCTAGTTTCTATTTGGTATTGATTGGAGATCAAGTTCTTTATCACATAATGAATTGGTTTCTCTTTTGTCATTTTAAGTTAACTTTTTGCCATTGAGTTGGAATCAAGTATTAATCCTTGTAGAATTGGTTTCTCCTTGTGTCCTTTAAGTTCTTTTGGCGATTGATTGGAACTCAAGTCTTAATCCTTAAGGAATTGGATTTCTCTTTTTACCTCTAGTTTCTTTTTGGTATTGATTGGAATCAAGTCTTAATCATAATGAATTGGTTTCTACTTTGTCTTTTAAGTGTTCTTTTTGCACACATTGAGTTGGAGATCAAGTCTTAATCAGCTTGAGGAATTAGTTTCTCTTAGTCCTTTAAGTTCTTTTGGCAATTGATTGGAACTAAGTCTTGTCAATCCTTAAGGAATTAGTTTATCTTTTTCCTCTAAGGTTCTTTTTGGTATTGATTGGAATCAAGTCTTCATCCATAATGAATTGGTTTCTGCTTGGTGTTTTAAGTTCTTTTTTTGCCATTGATTGGAGATCGAAGTCTCTTAATCCTTGAGGAATTGGTTTCTCTTTGTCCTTTAAGATCTTTTGGTAATTGATTTGGAACTAAAGTCTGTAATCCTTAAGGAATTGGTTTACTTTCTTTTTTTATCCTAGGTTCTTTGGTATTGAGTTGGAATCAAGTCTCTAATCCAAAAATGAATTGGTTTCTCTTTGTCTTTTAAGTTCTTTTCTGCCATTGATTGGAATCAAGTCTTAATCCTTGAGGAATTGGCTTCTCTGCTTTGTCCTTTAAGTTCTTTTGGTAATTGATTGGAAGTAAGTCTTAATCCTTAAGGAATTGGTTTCTCCTTTTCTGCAGGTTCTTTTGGAATTGGTGGAATCAAGTCTTAATCCTGATGAATTGGTTTCTCTATGTCTTTAATTACTTCTTTTTGCCATTGATTACGGAGATCAAGTCTTAATCCTTGAAAATTGGTTTCTCTTTTAATCCTAAGGAATTGGTTCTTTTTGGAATGGTTTTCCTCTAGTTTCTTT